>CABFOQ010028460.1:6470-17193 GCA_900660455.1 Gephyroberyx darwinii | reverse complement strand
CTGAGGACGGAGCCCTGAGGGGCGCCAGTGTTCAGGATGAGTATGGAGGAAGTGAGGTTGCCCACTCTCACCACCTGGGGTCTGCCCATCAGGAAGTCCAGGACCCAGTTGCAGAGTGAGGGGCTCAGTCCCAGGTCCTTGAGCTTGATGATGAGCTTCCCAGGAACAATAGTGTTGAACGCTGAGCTGTAATCAACAAACAGCATTCTGACATATGTGCTCCTCTTGTCCAGATGGGAGAGGGCGGTGTGAAGTGCCATGGAGATGGCATCATCAGTGGAGCGGTTTGGGCGGTATGCAAACTGAAGAGGGTCTAAGGTGGTGGGAAGGGTGGAGCAGATGTGGGTTTTGACTAGCCGCTCAAAGCACTTCATGATTGTCGAGGTCAGTGCGACGGGGTGGTAGTCGTTCAGGCTGGTGACCTTGGGTTTCTTGGAGACAGGTATGATGGTGGATGACTTGAAGCAGGTGGGGATCTCAGACAGGTTCAGGGAGAGGTTGAAGATGTCAGCAGTGGTTCAGTGAAGAAAAAGTAGGAAAACCTCAACTATCTATATCTACTACATTCTATTGCGTACAGCAGCATGTGGGAGATGCAAGGACAGAAAGGGTGCATATTTGTCACTAAATTTTTTATGCAGTGTGTGTATGTGTGTGTTTGTTCATGCTTACATAGGTCATCGTATAGTGACGAGCTTCAGCCAAAAGTTATTAGCTGGTGTTTGATTGAAAGGATTTAGAAATAACTGTTAATTGATTGATATAGATTCAGACTTGTGTCAAGACTCATCAGTTGAGTGGTAGGTGTTGTTTACATCAACCATCAGCTGATCTGCCCCGAGTTGATTAGACCTCTCACAGAACACAGTGGAATGAGATCAGTTGCTTAAAGCACTGAGTAAACTGCCAGGAAAATACATCTCATCTGATGCTGATTTGAGAGCTGGCTTTCTTTGGGTTACTCAGTTGCTATGTTAAATGCCTGTATATACTCTAGAGTGAAATTCAGTTTTCACAAAGGAACAATAAACACTAAAAGGCCCAACAGGTCGACACCGACACCTGTGGACCCCTCTCTGTCGCTCCTTCCTTCCTTCCTCCCTCCCTTTCTCTCTCTGTCTGTTTGCATCTCTTTCTCTCCCTGAACAAAAAGACAGACAACCCCCCCCCACCCGTCTCTGCTACCTGAAGTGACCTCTTTTCTGCTTAGCCTCTAGTTGGCTGGGGTAGTGATCTGACTGGCACTGCACATGAATCCAGGTATAATTGTTCTGTTTTTCATGGCACTTGAGGCTATTTGATATTCTAAGCTTGCACCATGGTCATTGAGATGAAACCTCACTTCTCATCTGGAATATTTCACACCCAGAGACAGACAAAAGCCAATAACTATTGCACTTCGAATCTGTACAATACTTTTATTGTACAGTAATTGTGTTGTGCAGATTAAGTCATGTGCATTTGTGTGTGTCCCCATCTGTGTATCAAGCTAAATGGTTTTGACATCGTTATCTTCGGTGCATATCATGGACCTTACTAGTTTGTCCCTAATTAGAGGCAACAACCACCCAAACCAGCTTTCGGGGCACTGCAACACTGTTTCTCTTCAGTTCAAACAAATATGTATGGATGGCTATGTATTTTATGGGGCGCCAAATGTTACCCAAGAAATTCATTTTTGGCACACAAAATCCAAAAAGCACCTGTTTGATTTCGTCCACGGGATGCACTATGGGGTGCCAAACAAATGTTACCCCATGAATTTCGTTCCACAAAATGCATTCTGTGGACTTACAAGGTTTCCATATGCTTTCACTGCCTAAGTGTATTTTTCAACCAGTAGATGGCGCATAGGTGCTGCAGAAAGCTTGGCATACTGTCAAGGTGTTTGGCACATTGTGTTGAATTTGAAGAGAAGGTTTCAAACCATGGAACAAGGCAAACCTTCTTCAGCATGCAACAACAGCAACAGTGCTATCACATAGAGTTGTGATGTCCTGTCACATACACTTTGAGACTGTTCCAAGCTTTCTGCAGTACCACTTATGTGTCATCTGCTGGTTGAAAAATGCATGTAGGTAGTGAAATCATATGGAAACCTTCTAAGTCCACAGAATGCATTTTCAAAATGCGAAATGCGTGCTGTGTATTTCACGAAATGTTTCCGTGGCATACAAAATGAATTTCACGGGTAACATTTGGCACCCCATACAGTCCAAGCTGTATTTACTTTAAGACGGACAAAAGGTTTTCAGCTAAATGGCCTTTCGACATCAGAACTGAGGACCACCATTTCATAAAATACAATTAAAATAACGATTAAAAACGACTGACTGATGGAAAGCATACAGATAAAGAATAAAAGACACATGTTTTATATGATATACATAGGTTTGGTGTACCCTCAAGATACCAGCAGGTATGGAGCTGATGTCCATGTCCCTTTGAGTCCAGAGCCTGGGAATCTTGGGAGAGTTCAGATATTTTGGTACATCAAACAGAAAGTGAACCCAGAACTCTAGCAGATGGTGATGAGAGCTGGACCTCTCATGTAGGAAAGACTTGAAACAAGCAGATGTTAATGCACATGAACTATTCACACATCCTTTCAAACCTTTTACAGAAAACACACACACACAAATTGTCACAGAAAACAACACACGTACAGCATAAAAATAACAGTTTGATACACATGCATTCGCAAACAGCCTAAGTTAACATGGTGACATAAGAGCACATGGAGAGGAGCAGCTGCAGGGCAAAAGCTCTTGGGCTAGGGTGACTCTTGGGTGACTGTCACATGTTACACCTGTTCCCTGTGTGTGTGTGTGTGTGTGTGTGTGAGAGAGAGAGAGAGAGAGAGAGAGAGAGAGTGTGTGCGTGGCTGTGTGCTTGCCTCCTTGTGTGCCCGTCTCTGTTAGTGCTTTCTTCTTGTCTGACCATATGTTATTACAGTATTGCCAGTGTCCTGCATAACCCTGCAAATAACTCTTACAGAATTGAGAAAATGTGGTTCATATTTCCATTGAGGATTGTGTTTTGTAATATTATATGATGCATTTTGATAAACTGACTGACTGAAGTACACTGACAAAAATGTGTAAAATTGGAGGTGTGGAAGTACATGTTTGGCAGGACAACAGTGATGTCCCCAAACTAATCTTGTTCAACCTCTCCTCTTCCATGAATTGTCTTTAGCATTAATCTTACTTTTACGCTTCCTTGTGGGATTACATTGAACTGCAGAGTGTAAGATAAGTGCTATACAGTATAAAGATTTGATCATTTTGATCAGATGTGCTCAAGCAAAATTACGATACGATACGATACGATACGATACGATACGATACGATACGATACGATACGATACGATACGATACGATACGATACGATATGATATGGTACGGTGCAATTTAATGTGATATACAATATATAGTATACGATATACGATATATATTGTAACCTCATGCTATAGAGAAGTGGCCCTGTGACAAGAAGGCTGTAGGTTAAAATACCCCAGACCAGCTGGGCAAAATCAGGGTGGGCTATGTGAATGACGCATGTATTCCCACTCAACAATCAATCCAGTGGAGCTGCTCAGTGGCCAACAGTGGGAGATTGTGCTGGGTAGCTCCCAGCCACATTTGCTGCAGGCTCATCTTTCCAGCACTTCCAGCATGCACGCTCAGCATACCTTCCCTGGGTGAATAAACATTAAAAACCAATATATACTCTGCGTGCTCCTTATTGGAATACTGCTCTAAAAATGTAACCTCTCCTCTGTGTAACAGGTTGATATATTGCTCGCACTATTCACAGTGTCTTGGTTGCACACATAAATATGGCACTGACTACACCTTAGACAGTCTTATTTAGTAGGCTGAACCTGAGAGTGAGAGAGGGACAGAGGGAGAGGGTGTTGTGAAGTGCCATAAGCTGTGGTGTACTATATCCCAGTTATTTGACTGAAGCAGAAGCGCACTTCCATTACGCCAAATTGAAATCTCCAGTGGGCCGTGTAAGGGAGTAATGTATTGGGCCTGGACTGTGAGTAATTTATGTCCAGCTGGGGCCATCAATAATGACACAGGAGTAAATATCTTGATTTCTCTTCGGTTTTTATCTTTACATCATTCATGTTCTGTTAGGGGACTGCTGACCTGCCATTTCTGATGTTTCTTACTCAGTCTTTTACCACAGATCAGGAGTCAGATCAATATTTTTGCGATATGCTGGAGTGATGAATGCATACAAGCCATACTTTCTGCACCAAGAGAACAGTTACTAGGATCCTGGTGGGAAACTCTGCCTGTAGTGCTGTGTCAGGAGGACTTTTATTTCATCTAGGCACATCAGGAGTAACGCTAAAAGTTCTGTAAGAGACACCAGCAGTTTTATGAACCAAATACTTTCTCTCTCCTTCCTGTCTTTCTCTCTTTGAACACCCACACACATACACATACAAATGTCACTCCTCCTATAACTTCTCCATTGGTGTTATTTTATTTTATATCCTTGTCATTGTATGCATCTTGTTGTTCTCCCATGCGTTGTTGTCCCTTAGACTCTTCTATATATTTTTCCTTTTGTTTTTTTTGAGATATGTTTTTTTAATCTCACCTAGAAAAAATGCTATTTCTTTTCTTTAAAAATTGTTCTTTTAACAACAACTTACCACTTTTTATCACCCCACATTTATCACTGTTCTGTCCTGACCAGTTGCACCACTCTTCTTGTCATCCACTATGTGAATCTACATGTCTGCTTAGATTACAGTGAAGGAAAATCCCTGTAAACAACAATCCCACTGCGCAAAACCACCCACAAAAAACAGAACCTCTCCCTCCGCCTGGCCGAGGCAAATCTCTGCTTTCAACAGAGTTAGGTAATAGATCTACAGATGGCTTATTCATGAGGGACAAGTACATGTCTAAAAGAGGTGCAGTCAGCTCATACCTTCCCCTCCTTATTGCTTTCCCACTCTGGCCTTCTTTCTGGCCTGCGACATGACTCTGCTCTTACTTTGTTGACAGTTCATAGTCTTCTCACACACATGCATCCAGTCCCACTGTTAAAAATACCCCCCACACACATACACACAGACATGCATATATGCATGCCCATGCACCAGTGTTTCCCCTATATTTCATTTCCAACTGTGGTGGTAGGGGGTTCCTCCCTTGGGAAGATTTTTGTTTTTATAATAAAAGAGATTTCACCTCAATACCAGTGTTACCAAGAGAATTACTGTTAGGAGATAAGACTCAGGACATATTTACTAGGATCAAGTTGACCTCACTGCTATAGATATAACTCCTGCCTCTTTACTTTAAGAGACCATTTAGATTGATTTAGCATGGTGGGTAATGATCTTGTGTGTGTGTGCATGAGAAAGAGAGAGAGAGAGGAAACATTGTTATTGTTCAGAAGGCCTGCTGGGAGTGAATGAATTGAACTGTCCATGGTGCTGAAACTGTGCTCACATTTGTTTTTGTGATTCTTTATTGCTCCCTAAAGGGGATATTCATATTTTTGCTTGCCCCCTCCACAAGGAGGTCAAAGTACAGGGTCAGCTACAGAATAGCGCCACCAGAGGTGGTAGGGATTCAGTGCCTTGCTCAAGGACACTTCAGTAGGACAACTGATTACTGTCACAGTGGATTCAACTGGGCCTTACAGAAGGATGGTCTCCCTAATCACTACGCCACCCTGCTGCCCTAGCTAAACCGAGTAGGCCATATTATGTTCTTCTCCTTTCCTGATTTGTTTCTACAAATCAGGCTGTGTCTCATGTTATACTCGAGTCTGCTGACTGTATTCTATTTTCAGACAAGAGCAAGGTGAATGCACTAGATTGAAAGCACCATGCCGCTGCATGCCCCCTTCTCTCTCTCTTATCACAATCTACCCCCTGCTAACAACAGGCACCCTAGGGCACTTTCAAGCACTAGACACACTCAAGACACACTATTCTCCACTGGTGGTGATGAACCACCAACTTCATTCAGTACAGTAGCATGCAGTAATTGGTGCTCATCAAGTTAGACTGCAGTGTAGAAAAGTTCTGTGATAAAATCCACAAGCCTGTAAAACCTTTACTTGGGCCTAGAGACTGTTACCATCCCATCATTTCTGGTTTCATTCATATACCAGGGGAAATTGATCCATAGACGATGTCTCTGCCCATTAAATATTATAAACCGTTTTCTGTCTCTGGATTGTCAGTTATTGTCATCGGCAGACCATTGGCAGGCAGCCCTGGCAGCATCAGAGGCCATAGAGCAGAGTGGCAGCAGGGCTCACTCAGCTGAACAGCAGGCTAAGCCGTGACGTCATCGCCTGCGCTCCGGTCCGACGCTCAGAGAGCAGGCTCACCTCGAGGCTGGCCAGCAAGACGAAGTTTGGTGGAAAACTGTTCCTGACTTCTACGGACATCATGGATTGCAGGTGGCTTAACTAAGGATTCAATGCACAATACGCTTCCTGTCTGTGCGCCCGTGGAGTTTTCCGCGCCAAATGCTTGACGCACTAGAAGTTGCCGGTGCTCCAGAGGAAGGGAAGGAGATTAAACCAAAGCAGGCAAGACCTTAGGAGTTGACGCGCAAAAGAAGTTTTACTGTGGTAGCCCACTTACCGAGAACAACCCTGTACTCGTTTGGACTATTGGATTCGGATCGAGTGTGCCTCAAATGTCAACGCGGCTAGTTTGTGGCTGAAGCGGCAAGTCTGGATGCGCAGAGCGGCGCCGGGCAGCCCAATGGGCACAGTAGAGGATAAAGGACAACATATAATCCGTGGCCAATGAAACGTTTATTCAGGCTAAAAACAGCCTATCTCTAATCTTAGTGTTTCTTCGTATTTTTGCGGTGCTCAAGATTCCAGCAACACACGAAACCCCGGTGCAGGTGTGTGTAAAACAGCACGGAGAGAGTCGTTTCAGGAGGAAATAAGAAAAGAAAATATATCGCTTCAATTAAGTGGCTCACACTGCACACAAGCCATTTTGTTTCAGGGACAGCTACAAAGTTTCCAGTGTCCGAGGAAGAAGAGGGAAAGCAGGGAGGAGAGATGTCTGCGACCAACACTGTACTCTTGCTCTTCATCCTCTCTCTCAGTGAGTAGCATCACAGCCTTGTTGACAACTCATGTTTTCTATGCCAATGTTTCACGACTTTTTTTAAAAAAGAACAAAGATTTTAGGAGTGTGTTTAAAAGTATTATGTGAAATACTCTAGGTTTTACAGGTGAGGAGAAGTATGATGTCAAGTCTAGAGATGAGTGCAAAGAGATGAGAAAAAAACCGTATAGGCTTAACAGCTCGTAGTGTGTAGCGCTTATTTCCTAGCCTCTTTCCTTTCCTCTCCTCTCCGGTTTGTTTTAACTGAAAGAAGCAGAAAGTTGCAGTGTGACTCCGCTGTCCATGACGCTGACAGATCTCCCTGGCATTTACCTTATGATGAAAGGGCAAATAGAGAAATAGAGTTGAAAAACCAATAATGGGGACCAACAAGCTGAGCAGGCTTCACCTGAGATTGTCACCAGCTAGATATTTTGCAGGCCTCCCACAGCCAGCCTTCACCACCAGACTCACACTGTAATCAGCAGCCACAACTTCAACTTGACGCTTTACTCTTTGAGACAGTGTCCTATCGAGGTTAGCTGAGCAGGGCAGTATACAGTTACATATTTCTTGGTGTCAGGGACTAGCAAATTGAGTTGATTGGTCTCAGAAGTGGCATTATGTGAAACCAGCACAAGGAAATTTTCATATTGACTAATATATGTTCTAAACTGAATTATATTCTCTCTGACAAGTTTTAGACAAGTTAGCTTTTTGTCATCTAATGCTGTCAGTTGTTAAATCTTACTGTGAGAAATCTTCAGGCAGAAGATTAAAGAAGCCAATCTTTGAGCTTGGGCTTGAGAATGCAGCTTTTGAAGCATGACGTGTCCCCTTTTATTAATCATTTTATTATATTTATATAACACCGTTCCACAGTGCAAAGTGCTCTCCAATAAAGAAATACATTCAAGGCATTTAGCTGATGTTCACTTACAATGAATGAGCCGGTAGGGGTTCGGTGTCCGACTGGTGACTGGACCTATGACTTTCTGGTTATAGGGTGGTCTCTCCAACCAACATCAACAGAACAGTAATATAAAAAACACACTTACGCACACACACACATACACTCACACAAATTGATGAGTTTTGTTGTTTTGTTGGACGTAATGGTTTGGGTCAGTATTGTCCAGATGAGCTTGGAGGTCATTTGGCACCAACTGTCTCACCTGTAAGTATTCAAGTTGTTAGTGGTTCAAAGGCAAAACCTTTACGATTGAGAGAAAGAAGTAGACCCAAAGTAAGTGGATCCCTGTGTGAAAAGAGAGTGAGACTCGGGGGTGACATTGACCATAAGATGTGTGTGTTCTTGAATGCAGCCACGATGAAACAGTCTGCAGTGACTCAGGCCTTAGAGACGTGTGTGTTCATTCTCTTAAAATACATAAAAGCCACAGCAGATGGGCTCTCTCAATAATTTACAGAGGGATATTTTCTATCTACCACCACTAAAGCTCCGTCTTCTATCTTTTAGGCAGAATACTTGGATGATGTGTTTCCATTCATGTCACAAAAGCAAGTCTTATTTTTGAACTTGCCTCTATTTCTGATTGGGTTTTTTTTCTGATTTTTTTTAAACCTATAAGCTTGTTTTCTCTAGCTAGCTAGTCAAAAACGATAAAGGCTTTTCTTCATGACAGGATTGTGCGATCAAAACGCGACAGGGCGGTAAAACCAAATCAGAGCCACCAATGTTTATTTGGGCTCCTCAAAACAATGGAGTATTTGACGAAGACCACGCATGACAGGCAACATATCCAACCGTTGCTCTGCAGCATCCGTCAAGGCAAAGATACTCTGAAAACTACGTCTAAATTATTGAAATGATGTAATGCACCTAGAGGGCACATTGCACTTCTCTGTATCTCTTGCCGTGTTGTTGTATTTATTTGTGCAAGATATTGAGTGTGTGTGTGTGTGTGTGTGTGTTTTCCTGAAGGATCTTTGCCATATTTGAGCCACCCACTGAAAAATTCAATTCCATGACATTTGTCGGCATAGCAGAGCCTCAGCCTGTTACCTGAGGTTAAAACACACTAATTCCATGCTATATGGGTTTCTATCACTCAGTCTATCTGCCCTCTTTACATTTATTTATCAGGAAAAAAAGCTATAATTTGAAAACACGGCACACACACACACAAATGCTCTCACACACACGTACACACAGTGATCATGACATATATACGGTATTCAACACTAAATGCATGTCATGCTGCCCTGAGGCCCCTTGTAATGAAGTGGAAGCGTGGTGAAATACACTTAACTGTAAAGGTTCACCTTCACTTTAACTTATAGCTTTAATCTTCACTACAACCTACTGCTGACGCACACATTCAAACACACACACACACACACATGCAAAAGTTGATACAGAATGGGTTGACACAGCACCACCGGTATTCTCATTTGTTCATCTTAAGAAATATGTCTTTCGTGCGTTTTGGGAAGGTCGCAAGGTGGAACGTGTCGTCAGCAAGCGCTGTTGAATTGATTTTACAGCCTGAATAAGACGACATATCTTTGCATCAGTGCCACTGATGCAGCACTTCATCATTGTTGAAAACTACCAACAACTCTTTATTTCATGCCAAATGTCCTCTGAAGTTAAAATATAGTCTGAACCTTGCAGTGCTGTGCTGAAGCCTGTTAGATCCCCTTGTTTGGCTTCCTCTTAAAAGAACTGGAAGCATTGGTCTTCACTGTGGCTTGAAAACTTGGAACTGCAGGGTGTTGTTAAAGAACAGCGTGCATGCTCAGTCAGCCTTCCAGGGATACACCATGTAATCTTACACAAACAGACAATTCATAGAGCGAGAGGGGGTGAGGCATCCCAAATATTAAATGCTTGTTGCTATGCTGTCAGTCTGCTTGACAATGTAGAAATAATGGCCGAGGAAGCTAAGAGACTTTTGATTTTGACTTATTTGTCGGATTGCTTTTACATGAGCAGTAATTTAGGGCTGAGAAAAACAAAGCTTCGGGATCCTCTCTCAGGAAAAGCATGAAAGGATTTTATTTATTTTCTTCTAAAGCCCCGCGGTAAAGGGTGATACTGTAGAAAACATACAGTTCCAACACTCACAAATGCAAGCACGCATGCATGCACATACACCCATGCACACAAGCACAGGTTGATAGCCAGCTTGTTCATTGCGGCCCATTCAAGATGACATTGTACTGAAAATAAATTGTGATAAAGAGGCTGTCACACTGGGCGCTGCAGCACACACACACACACACACACACACACACACAATGGGGTGACATTTCTGTCTTCAGTGGGGGAACATCTCACTCCTCCAGAGCTCGCTAATGGACAAACCAGGCAATGTGGTTAGCTGATGTGGCATTTATGTACTTTTGGCCACCCATGTATGACTGAGTCCTTTTCAAATGTAATTGTATCTCAGTTGGACGTGTTGGCCTTTTTGAGCTCAATCACAGAATAAAAATCAGGCAGGTGGAAATACACATGAACACAAACACAGCACATCCAGCAAGTTTTTTTTCCCCACTCTGTGTTTGTGACTTGCCCAGGCAGCGGGGCAGAGAATGCGGAGGAGAGGCTGGTGAATTACCTGCTGGGTCCGGAGCGCT
>CABFOQ010028432.1:2488-14009 GCA_900660455.1 Gephyroberyx darwinii | reverse complement strand
ACGGAGAGTAGGTGGAAGACAGGGGAGGGGAGTGGATGACAAGTAGGAAGCAAGGACTGTCTAAAGAAACAATTACCACCATCAGAATAAACCCTTCCCCGCTGTACATTTCCCCTGAAGTGGATACTTGCATATGTGTGTGTGTGTCAGCAGGCTTGTGTCTAATTGAATCACAGCACAGGATCCTTGGCCAGTCAGTTGCTGTGTGGGTGTGTGTGTGGGTGTGTGTGTGTGTGTATTTGGCAGGTGGACGACTCTGTCAGCATTTGGAGGGCTGCCTTCTGATCGAGGGTCCATTCAGCTTTAATCAAGGGCAAGAAATGATCTCTCCCTTTTATAATCTAGTCTAATTTCCAGTAAGAGACCCAGCGGCATCAAAGAAAAGATAATGGCTCAGTTGATTTACAACTGATACTTACGTTCTTGCATAAAACCCTGAATTCAAATGACTCGCCTGATCTGCAGGAAGTTATGCTCCCACTATATCACGTCAGTCTGTACAGGAAGCCAAGCTTGAGTTTTAAATTACCTCCGTTAGTGGATGTGTAGCCTTGAGAAGATGGATGGTGCTGTTAAGGAAGCCTAAATGCCAAAGACCAACTCTCGAGGGGAATCCCAGGGTTTGGAGCCCGGTTTGGTGCTGGGGCTTAGAGTTGGGATGGAGCTGAGGGCCAATAGTATTGAAAGGGGCCTCTTGTTGTTAAATGAGGTGCTGAGAGGCATGGCTGGGCTGTTCTGCACCCAAACAACTCAAATACCCCCCCACCCCCCTTTCTCAAAAAACCCCTCTCTGTCTCACCAAGATGAGATCAGTGGAACAAACGCTCCAGCCAGATGATGTCATGCTCAGGATTTGGGGTCAAAAGCTCAGGGTTACGTTAGGAGAGTGTGTGTGTGTGTGTGTGTGTGTTTGTGTGTGTGTGTGTGTGTGTGTGTGTGTGTGATTTGTACAGCGCCCTTTGAAAGTTGGAAGACTTTGACATGACAGCTGTTGTGCTCATGTGATGTGTGTGGTAGTACCTAATATTCTTCTTTATACTGAAATTATATACTTCTTTATACTCCCCTCCACCTCCCCACACACACACACATTTTTCCCCTCTGTCTCCTTCCTTCCTTCCCTCCATCAGTCCCTCTCTGTTTATTTGTCTTAGAAGCTATTGAAATGCCTTTATGGCCCCCACAGGCTGAGAGCCGGGGTGAAGGGAGCCCATATGTTAGTGTATGTGTTTCTAATCTCGTCATCACAAGGAGATGAAAAGGTTAAACCGGCTTACCATAGCTGTGACTGACCAAGGAAACGGAGCAGGATTCCCATTGGCTCTGAGGGGCGCCAGGCTCAATATGATTGGCTGAGACAGGTAACTAGCTGGTCTAGAGACCCCTATTAACCCCTGCTCTGCCAAGCCCCTCTTAGACACTGTGTCATTGGTCAGTATGTCAGTGGACACAGACGGCCTGTGGATGTTATGTAACTAGGCATGTAAGTTTATTGAGGTACTATTTTGGGCCTACGTAAAGACTCACACACACACGTCATGTCATGTCCTCACAGTTAACCACAGCTGTTTCAGAATCAGCTGTTACTGTACGATCCATCAAGCTTGCCAACCAGAATTAGCACTCACTCACTGTTTTAACTTACACGATGCTAGCCACATGCCTGTGGAGAGTTGAGTAATCATGAGTGTCCCTTATTACAATTTTCATGTTGCATTCTTTGATGATGTTGGGATGTTGACAACTGTCACAGACAGACACACAGATTTTTCATAGTCAAGAAGTGCAGGGCAGTTAAGCACCAGGGTCTAGTATATAAACTGCACTGTGTTACTTTTTATAACAAGCCTCGAGCAACAGGCTTTGATGTTGCTGTTGTGATTGATGGTCGTGTCAGTTCCTGGTCCACGCCCAGCACAAGTGTGGTTAGATAACAGTCGCAATTGTGGCCTGTTCTACTGTATCTCCACAGGGAAGGAAGCAGGTCTCTACATGTCTCTCGGTCCTTATGTAAGACAAAACAATGACAGGCATATAGCAAAAACAAGGTCTTATAATGTCTATGATGAAAATAGGGAGAAGAAATAGTAGAAATAAAGAAGCAGAATGTATAGATACACAGAGAGAATGGTACAGTGGCAACCAGAAGGTTACAGAAGAGCGCTTGTGACTGGAAGGTCACCGGTTCACATCCCTTGCCCAGCTGGGAAAAAACGCCTCGCCCTCAATAACAACTGTCGACAAAGGCATTGAACCCCGAACTACACCAGTGTGGCACTGAGCAGCTTATAGGTGTGACTGTGTGAATGTGTGTAACCCTCAGCCACTCTGCAGTTACTCCCCCATAACTCAGATTTTAAATAATTCAACAGAAACAGGGGAGAGATGATGAGAAAATGGAACCTCTTATGCAACGTGTTCTCACAACAATCTTAGGAAACGTATACACCCTTGATTTGTACTACACCTACACATGGCCAGCCACAAAACTTCAAACCAGGCTGATAAGGTGCTTGTATTTTTACATTAAAAAGTTACATAATGCGGCTTTAAATAAGAAATAGCTGAAAATGAAAACTCAGTGTCAAAAGCCTCTTTGCAAAAGTGGGGATTTGAACCTGGTTGAGTTGAAGGCAGGTGTATACAGCCATCCATCACACCGATCTCAAGCCCTCACTTTCCACTGCACTATTTCTATGTCAAACTACTGCCAGTTTCAGTCAGGTGAGCTCCGCCTCCTGTTTCACTCGATCGGTGGAGTATCTTACGAAGTTGCGGTGCGTTACTTTTTGCAACTATAACTGTGAACTTGATATGAGAACAGGCCATCGTATAATGTGTATATGTGGAGGAAGGAAGGGGGCTGGGGGATGTGAAGTGCCAGCTGAGATAGGAAGAGAGATGCTGTTTGTTTAGGAAAACAGCGCTTATTGTAGCGAGCCAGTAGGAAGTGTATGAGTCTCGGAGGGAGAGGCCTGAGTAGGTTAGTCTGACTCAGGGAATGTCCTCTCATCCTCAGGAATGCAGGGTAATGCCACTGGGAATGATGCTATCCTTCACTCAGCTGAGTCACTGAACATGGGAAAATTAAAGTTGACTCGCTGCGGTATAATACGGTAATCATGGGATTACAGTTGGGTTTATTTGTGATGCTTTTGGTTAGCGGCTATAGGTCATCAAGGAGGTGTCTTCACTTCCAAATGTCTGTTCAGAGATTCTTCATATGTGTTGTCGTTTGGTCGATACATGCCGTGGATATATTCCTATTTAACGGGTGGAGGTATAGCCTACTGCTATTTCTCTGTCTGCGTTTTGTCTGCTTGTGTTGTTATTGTCACTCAAATGTGTAGTTCCCTGAATCCCCCAGTCAACTGTGAGTGTAAATCAGTGTCTGACAGCAGCTCCCAGGCTGGTCCCCTGGCAGAGCGCCTTGCTGATGAAACCTTAATCTGATTAACTGCAGGATATTTACAGCTCTGAGTTATCAAGGCTCATCTTGTTTCTGGTGCAAGTGCAGAGAGAGGGAGAGAGAGAGAGAGACAGATTTGAGTCAAATTTTCAATAGTGCCTCACTTTATTAACGTTATTTTTAGTTTCAGTGCTAGGCCATTTTGCCCCTGGCTTTCAACTGAGTGTGGCAGTGTCCTCTACTCTCACAGTGAAGTGGTTACCATGACAAAGCATGATGCAACGGCTCTCCTCCTCCATTGTCTTTAGCTGGGGGTGAAGAGCTGAGTTCATGCAGCCAGATGTACAGATGGATTATTGCCCTGTCGGGATGGGCTTTGCTGGTCTGTTGCTGTTAATGCAAAGCCAAGCCTGCCCACACACTCTCTCCTCCTCCTCCATCTCCATCCTCCTACACCTCATCTGCCACATCTCTCCCTCTGATCTATATCTCATTCCACTTCTCAACTCACCCACAAACAAAACACTGCAAAGCTTCCCCCCTTTCTTCACTTTGATTATCCATTCTACTCTGTTGACATTTTAGGAAATGTAAAAAATGTTTGAGGTATTGATTGCTGATGTTTTCATAAAGCTCTCTCTGTGTTCACAAAATATGACTTTATTAGTTTGCCATGCAGATATAGGGCCTGCTGTCACACAGCTGATCCACTGGAAGTCTGTTTATTCCCACGCTTAATTCCAGCCGGAATCATCCTCGTTTTCCGTTTCCACCTGCCCGCAAATCGCTCCCATACATCACCGACTGACAAGGCGACGCGCTTCGCTGCACAACAACTTCCCGACGCGCCCATAGGGCCAGGCAATAAGCAAGTGTGCCCTCTGGTTTATATTGACCCGTGCAGGGATGATGCATTTCAGGCGACTACTCATTTGGATCATGGAGTAAGGAAGAAAGTAAGGGACATGTGCAGACAGAGGGACGGAAAGAAATTTCTGTCGTGCCTTGCGCTCAGCCATGCAGACAATGTATTGACCACTGCCTTGTAAAAAAAAAAAAAGAGTCAGAATTTAAAAAAAGAAAAGCAGTGCTAATTCTTTTTTTCCATTGTGGGCGGTGTAGGCACAAGGAGACCACATGGGATTGTACGGATATACTTCAAACTATAGCCTGACTCAGGGCTGCCAAGTCCTTCTCATCGTCTCCCAAATAGATGTACCTTGGACCACGAACCTTGCTGAGATTTTGTCCTATGAGGCAACTCCATCTGAGAAGGTTTTTGTGGATAGTTATAGTATAGAACTGCATAACTGTCTATGCTGCCGTTGGGAGAGGGAAACCTCTGATCAGAGCATCATCCTGATTCTCTAACTGTACTAAATGTCTAGCGAATTAAATAGTTTTCCTTGGGGAACCCCTAGGATATCCCCTTCAAGGACCACTGAAGGTCCCCGTACCCCACATTGGGAACCACTGTCCTAATCCACTCTCCTTTGCTTGCGCGCAACTACACAGAGATTACGCGCGCACACCCGCCTCCTCAGAAACGGCTCTCGGTTGGTCCTCCAGTCGGTCAGTCTTTACCCACCCCAGTGCTGTGAGTGTGTGTATGTGTGTGTGTGTATGTGAGTCCGGACTGGAGCTCTGGAGCTGCTAGGAGGACAACAACGATGATAATGATGATGAGGATGAACAAGACAGCGCGGAGATTGACTCAAACGTATGACCGTTATCATTCCAAGCACGGGGTTTGTGATTGTTGCGCGGACTGCAGAGATCCATAAAAAGACATCTAAGGTCACGAACCGGCAGCTATTTTCAGATATTCTGTGGAAATTTTCACGGGTAATAAATGGATGTGCCTCTACAGGAAAATCTGAGTTAGATATTTCACGGGGTGTGTGGGACGTTGCGTGGACCTTGGTGTTGCGTAAAGCGCCAGTGCTTCCAGTTTTGGAGAGTTGGAAAGCGGAGTGTCCCTGCTTGAATAGGATGAATAACTCAAACAATCAACGGGTAAGGTTTGTTTTTTTAGTATCGAAATGTTTCTTGCTGTGATATATTTTAAGTTTTAGCTCAAATGGAAAATGTCACAGTTGTAGGCTAAACTATACACGTCACACCTCAGACTTAATTCCTCATCGTCAAAGCTCGTAACATTGATGATCCCACAATGTGCCGTGCAGCTGCTGGCTAAATGGAAAGCTCCTTTTGAGGCAGTATAACGTTACAAATGCTGGTAGCAGGGGCAACTCGAGCCCGGACTTTAGAGACAGTCATGCCATACTTCATTCAAAATCCTGACAGTTTTATGCTGCCTTGCTTATCGGCAAAGGTGCAATGCCGGTAGAGCACAATCAAATTGTTAGGGTCTTGTGGTAAATTCGGCATATAAATCACCCACGAAGCGGCACGTTATATCAATAAACGCTACACTTTTAGAATTGGTTCACACTGCTCGCTATCGCCCACCACAATGTCCTTGGTGCAAGAAAACTGCAGGAATAACCGCTAAACCAATACTAAAAGATGGCATTTTATTGTAATTGAAGCTGGCATTGGCGTATGAGATGTCTGCCGAATTGAAGAGCGGCACCTATGGATTCATAAAATGACTTAAATCCTGTTTTTAACATCAAGTGGCTTTACCGCTACCCAAGGCCACATAAAAGTGGCAGATTTCTGAATGAAGTTTTGGTACCAGGGCTAGAACAAGTCGTGCCGTTACGCTGGAGACTAGCAGGTGGGCCTTTTCACGGTCGGGACACAGCTTGCACGCATGGCAAATCAGTGTAACGTTTCCGCGACTGTTCTTTTTTCTTTTCTCTACTTTTCAAAATGTCAAAAGTTTAATTACATAAAGAAGCTGTGTGTGGAAGCAGTGACTAAATACTGTCACTAAAAATAACTCTGAGGCCTTAGTGTTGCCTGTGTGTGTTTGGGTCATAGGACTAAAAAGGTGACATCAGTAGATCTTTTCACTTTGAGGTTGTCTGACTGCACTGTGGCATATGATCACAGAATGGGAACAATGTGACCACTGTGGGTATTACTGCAATAGTGACCTGCATCTCCCAGTCATCAGCCTTTCCCCTCTCTGGTGAGGAGATCTTTCCTAAACACCTTGTGTTGGCAGCATAAGGGCAGGGCAGAAAACGGCTAGTGAACTAAAGTGAACTGTGGTCTAGAGAAGACCCTTAGGTGTCAGAACATTTCGCTTGTCTGTTGCTTTCTTTTTGCAGCAATGACATAATGTCACAGTGTTCTCAGATGTTGTGGAAGCTGTGAGGCTCTGCGGATGCCAGCCAAATGTCACCAAACAGAGAAGCATCTATCACGCATTCATGTATTTCTATTTCAGGAAATAGTTCAATATGCTTTCCCTATATGAAACACACACACTCCACACCTCAGAAAAGAAAGGACAGCTACCAAAAATGTTTTACTGAGACACACACGCACACATACAGAGTCCAATTCACTCCCATAGTCGCTGTCATGCCAGATTACACAGAATATTAGCCTGTAGTTCCTCCTGTGTTTCTGAGCTAGTCCCTTAAAAGCAGAGAGCCTGAGTGTGTGTGACAAACAGTCACAGTGGTTTCTGAGTTGGACTCGATGTGGCCTACAAACTGCTACGACTTCCTATAATCAACTTCTATCACCGCTGAAACCCTATCCATGCACTGATTAACTAAAGACCTTGCTGCATCTCTTTCTCTGATTGCCTTCACTTTACCTAATGCCAGGCAGCTTCCTGATGTGTGTGAGACAGAGCGAGAGAGTTTAGTATTTGAGCCTCGTGTTGATTTAAAAGGTCACCTGCATCAGCATCGGTCACAGAGGGAGATACGACAGATGTGATCTTTTCATTGCTGGATGACAACGTATGCTTTGTGCAAGTCTGTATCTATTTGTGTATGTGTGTGTAGGGTCAGACTGGCACCATTTTGGGGAATTTTGAGGCAATTTTGGGAATTTTTGGGTAAATTTGGGAATCGATACTGCTATACCATTTTGTTTTGATATTTATAAATTTTTTTTGAATTCATTGTCTGGATATTCATATTTCACTATGAGACGCAATTGGATAAAACAGTGTTTAGGACAATCTCAACAAACATGATGCTTTGTTAAAGCAGTTTCACAACTTTATTTTTTTTACTTTATAACAAAATCCACTAGAATCACATTTTGAACCCAACTTTCCCCCTCCTACAGGTTAATAAAAAATAAGTAACATAAAAAGCATTCTCTCTAGTTGACATCCTCCGATGAGGAAACCTCCTGATAAGGTCAATCTTCTGAGTCACTTAATTGTGTTGAATTTATCATCACTGGCTCAAACATTTTAAGTGCCAACAATTTCTCCACCCCTGCACTTCGGTGTTGGTGTTCCTAGAGAGACGAGTGGTGCTCAGATGCTGCTGATGGTGGGATCTGAAGGAGAGCAGCAAGATGCAGAATCACCAGGTTGATGTGTGATATGTGCTTCCACATGCCATCCTTGGTTGTGAATTGGGCCAAACCTCGCAGACCTTCCCCTCATCAGTATGAAGGTGGCGTGCCGAGGCTGTTGTTATGCTATAGGCTGAGGTTGTGTCTCCGATGGACAGGCTTCCCAGCACACTTTGGGTCTAGCATCTAGGCAGCTGCATGAATTGGTTGGATGCAAAAGCCATTTTAAATCGATAACTCCTCTTCTTTGAGCAGTATAGATTATGGCAATGCAGCACTGATGCTATCCTGTAAATCAGCACGTTTCATTTAATATACATTTTTGCACGTCGTTGAAAATTCCCCAAATTCCTTTAAATTCTCAAAATGGAAAATTACCAAGGACAGCTTCCGAAAAGTAACAGGAATATTTACCTCCCTTTGCAACCCGCGTGCGCAGTACATGCAATCTGTGTGTGTGGCCATTCTGTCTGCATTACCGTACATGTCGTAACAACCATCCAGTCTCTGATCATTAGTAGTGAAAAGGTCACCGTTGTGCCGTAGCTCCTCATGTGACTAGACAGGCTGCAGCAGCATCCACACTATACAACCATACTGGTTCTGTTCATTGTACAATGTAATGATGCTGGTCCTATTCATTGTAAAATGCAATTATGCTGGTCCTATTCACTGCACTTTGCAATTATACTGGGAAAAGTCAGCATCCTGTGTCCTGTGCGGTGGCCATGGAATCCTTTGCCCCTTGTCTTACAATCAATAACCTCTTACTGCAGAGAAGCTGTCTGCAGTCACGTCTCTGTCTGTCCGCCCAGAATTCTGTCTCTCTGTTTCTGTAGCTATCTGTCTAGATGGATATCTCAAGTGTCTTCTTATGTGTATCTGTCTATCGCTCCTCCCTCCCCAGCGTCATTTTCCTCTGCAGTCACGTTTTTTTGTTGTTTGTTTTTTTTCTGCGTACTCCTCTCTCTCTCTCTCCCCCTGCTCTGTGCTGTGTGTCTGCAGTAGAGGTCAGGCTCCAGGATGCATTCTGGTTTCTCTGCTGATATTGTCCATAGCTTTCTCCCAGGGGCAGCTGTTGGCAGTGTGATAGGTAGGACTTCTTCAGCCTCAGAAACACAGGAGGAACTACAGGCCATTATTCTATGTAATCTACGCCATGACAGCGGCTATGGGGGCAAATCGGACTCTCTGTGTGTGTGTGTGTGTCTCCTTGAGCCAGGTGTCCAAGGAATAGTATGAAAAATGAGCCACTTACACCCAGCTGCACCACAATATCGCCTCTCCATCCACCCAATTATAGATCTTTTAACTGAAACTTATTCATACACAATCTCTCTTTTTCTCTCTCTCTCTCTCTCTCTCTCTCTCTCTCTCCTGCTTTCTTTGGTCTTCCTCTCTATCTTTCTGTTTCTGACTTGATGACTCAAACGCAATCAAAACAAACACAGTCCAAAAACAACCCTGACATGCCACGACAGAGCTCCCTCAGTACTGTACTGCTGTCCTATTTTTCTCTCTGCTTTTAGACGCAAGCATTGGGCCACACGATGTGGCAGAGTCCTGGATGGGTTTGTCCTGAGATGAGTCCCTCAACTCAGACAGAGGTGGGAGAGAGAGAGAGAGGGATAAATGGGGCTGATGCAGTTGGAGGGAGTGAGGATGTGTATATTATTAGACACATACATAGGGCAGCATGTATATGTGTAGAGCGGCAGAGTGATGGCCTGCCCTGATGATGCTGATGCAGTGGAACAAAACAGGAAGGATTGAGCGACGGAAGACGGAGAGATAAACAGACAGACTGACAATTAGAAAGGAGTGATGACCTGACGATGCAGAGGCAAATTGCATGGATTGATGGTTCTGGAGAAAAGACAGTTAGTCCCACCGACAGATGATCAGACAGGCAGCTAATGCCTGGTAGTGGCTCAGAAACAGGCATTCTGTCATGTCTATCTGTGGAGGCAGATTCTGAGCTGTCAGTCATTTATACAGTGCTGTCTGACAGGCTGTCTGATATCTGCTACCTGTGTGTGTGTGTGCGCGTGCAAGTTTTGTGTCACGCCTTCATTTCATGGGGCTTCTGTGCTTCCAAACCATCACTAGATTGTGTTTGTTTAGTGGAATTCCACTTTTTTTCTGATAAAATAGGTAAAGTGAGTGAAGCCATTAGCACACACACACACACACACACACACACACACACACACACACTATGATCTGTGGTGATCTAATAGAGTGCTGCCATCTATCCAGCCCCCATGGACATCTGATGAAATGCTTGCATGGGTGTGTAGAATCAATAGTAATAATTTCACAGGTAGAGCTTTGCACACACACACACACACACACACACACAGACACACTGCATGGGCACTACATTCTCACATGATACCTTAGTGTATAAGGTTTGACATTTCAGACAGAGAGCAGTGTGGTCTGCTACTGTTACGATGAGACATGTTTACAGTGTTTTATATATGTGTCTGTGTAGGCTGAGCATAGTACAGTCTGCATCATACCACAGCCACTGAATGTTTGACCTCTGTTCTGACATATTAAGAGCTAGCATTTATTCCACACTGTAAAAGATTTGACCGATATGGGTTTTTGAAAGGTTGATACAGAGATTTATAGACTGAAGTGGTTGTAACCAGTCATTTTGTTTATAAGTATTCAGTGTTTCCCCCAGAATTTCATTCTCGTCAGGATGGAAAAGCCTCTCAAACAGCAATTAGACAGTCATGTGCAATTAGACAAGTCATGTGTCATGTGCCACTTGAAACCCATATTACTGAAACGATTGTAGGGTTAGCAGCTCCTTCAGGCAGAGTGAACCTCCTAACCTATTCAATGGTAGGGCAATCTCATTAGACCTTTAAATGAAGAATTAACCTACATAAAACATTAAAAGAAAAGGAAATTTCATCGCAGGTTTTACAGACTGTTTTAATGTATTTGTGGTCAGGGTGTAACCTCCATCATATCGGCAGTGGATGACATGACCAGCCAATATCTGATTTCTAAAAAGTGTTTTATATACATCATCTATCTATGCTACACAGATATAGACACAGGGTCTTATAATCAAGCTACTAATCTACTCATTTCTTCACAGCATGGACAGAAGCAGGGAAGAGAGAGGGGGTTCACCCTGAACTGGGGTCCTTGTAAGACCCAGACTAACCCTGCCCATGTCCTCCTGCTCATGGTACAGTTGTATGTGGATAGATAGAGGCTGTACACTGTTCCAGAGAGTGTCACTGTGTGCAGTATTGGTGTGTAGATGAGTGTGATGGTGTAGTTAACGCCAATATGTGCAAAGTTTTAGTGTGTGTGTGTAAATGTTATTTCTCCTGGATCCTCCAATCTGTTCTGGAGGACAGAGATAAGAACCGAGGCATGCGCTCACACACACATACACACACTGTCTCACACACACACACACACACACACATACTTCCTGCAATTAATTATATTCCCTCCCTTGTTCTCTTCGCCTGTCAATCTCAGTTGCCCTTATCCTCCTTCCCCCCTTCCCCCACTCATTTTCTCACTGTCTTTGTGACCTGACACACACACACACACACACACACACATACACACATATACACACATATGTGCAGCGCATACAAACACGCATGTCTGCAA
>CABFOQ010028424.1:14871-26497 GCA_900660455.1 Gephyroberyx darwinii | reverse complement strand
GGCGGCCCGGCGGAGCGGTGGATACAGCAGGGTGTCGGTGGGAATGATGTCACGCCTCTGTTTGGCGGACTCCTCCAAGGCAGCGGCGGCATCTGGGTGTCGCAGCGCTCCGATGTCGAAGGCCTGAGTGTCCTCCTCACCTCCTCCCTCGTCGTTGTAGCTCACCACGTTGTCCCGGACGTCCTCCTTGGAGATGATCAGAGGCTCCTGCTTCCTTTGTCGTTTTAATGCCGTGAACAGAACTACGATCACTGCAGGAGAAAATAGCAGGGAGATGTGAGCTTAGACAGTTTTGCAGTACAATGTTCACTGGAGGAAAGAGCAAAGACAGGAATAGATATTATGGGGGGAGGTTAGAAAACACGACAGTACCACAAAATGAAGAAGTAAGTTGTAACTACTAAAGCACTACTAAAGCATTTAAAACATTGTTAATGCATTCACAGTATAGGCTTCAAAAAGTATGTGAAACTCTAGGATAATGACTTCTATGAAAGTATGGACTTATTTTAATGCCATTAAGTTTGTGCACTTGTAAAAAAAAATTGTACTTGTAAAAAAAAATTGTACTTGTAAAAATATTTTGTGCACTTGTAAAACAAAAGTTGTGCACTTGTAAAACAATTTTGTACTCGTAGAAATATTTTGTGCACTTGTAAAACAAAAGTTGTGAATATTTTGTACTTGTAAAAAGATAGTGTGTAACGTCACCGCTACTTTGCTCCACCATTTCAATCTCGCTTTCCAGATGTGTTTGATTCTTCTTCTTCTCTGGTGTTTCACGCAGTTGGCAAAATGTGTTTGATTGAAGGATAATCCAGCTAATGATATCACTGCTTTTCATCTAGTGGGGGAGACTGAGCTGATTGGTCAAGACAGAAAAAGGTTGACCCATTTTATGAGTTGTGTTTTATGAGTTACGAATTGCATTTTACGAGTTACAAATCGACTCTACGTAACATGACTGCCAAAAAGAAAAATTTGTGCACTCGTAGTTTAGGCGACAAGTACAAGCACAAAATATTCCTACAAGTACAAAATTGTTTTACAAGTGCACAAAATATTTCTACAAGTACAAAATTGTTTTACAAGTGCACAATTTTTTTTTACAAGTGCACAAACTTAATGGCATTAAAATAAGCCCATATAAAAGGGGGTAACTGGAGTCAGGTAATTCAATCTATGTGATGACATTCAGATATTGGTTAGAGGTGCCCTGCCCCATCGAAAAATCCAAAGATGTTTGGTTAAGAACAGACTCTGCTCTTAACATTAGAGATCAGATCTGTTGAAAGAGATTTCAAAAGAGTTGCTGAAGCTCATAAGGGCTACAAAAGCATCTCCAAAGATGTGGGCCTTCATCAGTTTACAGTCAGGCAGGTAAATGTAACAAATGGAAGAAACTCAGCACCACTGATTCTCTCGAAGGGTGTTCTGCAAAGGTCACTGCAAAAGCACCATACAAATCTGAAGGAGGTAACAAAGAGCTCTAGGGTAAGAGCTAAGGAGCTAAGCATCTCTTGCACTTGCTAATGTCATGAATCCACAATAAGAAAAACAGTAACAAGAGTGTTCATGGGAGGATACCACAGTGGAAACCACTGCTCTCCAAATAAAACATGGATGTCTGTCTCAAGTTTGCCAAAGACCACCTGGATGTTCCACAAAATTACTGGAACATGTTCTCTGTTGACAGACAAAAGTTTGGAGGGACAGTGCATACCAACAGTGAGGGAGCATCATGGTTAAGGGCTGCTTTGCTGCCTCAGGGCCTTGATGGCTTGCAATCATTGAGGGATCAATGAATTCCAAATTGTACCAGGAAATTCTCCAGGAGAATATCAGGCTAACGGTCTGCGATCTAGAGGTTGGGTCACAGAGCGTGACAATGACCCTAAGCACAGAAGTAAATTTGCAACTGAATGGCTTAAACTGCTGAAAATTCACATTTTGGAATGTCAGTCCTGACCTTAACCCAACTGAAATGTTGCGGCATGACCTGAAGCAAGCCGTTCATGCAAGACATCCCAAAAATATCAAACTGAAACTGTTCTGTAAGGAGGAATGGTCCAAAATACCTCTTATCCTTTGTTTAGGTCAGCAACTACAGGAAACCAAACGTTGAAGATATTGCTGCTAAGGAGGCTCTACCAGTTCCTAAATCTGAAAGTTATAAATATAATAAATATAGATGTGGTGTCGACATATAGGTGGTGTGCATCATAGTGCACATGGTGATGCAGATCAATGCCACAATATCTGGAAGACTAAAAGCTACACATATCTACAGAAGGTACAGATACAGTATATCCCAAAATTACTGGGAAATATTTGGCCTGTAGCCTACATCACAGTCACAGGTAGACACGAGGAATAGTCACCTTTGATTTCAGAGAGGGCTCAGCCGTAAGTAATCATGCATAACATTTGATTGGCTAAGCCCATGCAGGCCAGTGTGAATTTAAATCAAATAACAGCACAGCGGCTACGAGAAAGAGCAGAGGCGGAGTTAAGGTCAAGGGACCTCAAATAACCGATAATGCATAGTGCCACGAATCGCAGCATGAAATGGCTGGAAAAGAGCAGGAGAGCATGAACTTTGATGTGAGCAAGAGCTCAAAGAAAGGTGGAGGAAAAAAGATGACGATAGAAAGAGAAAAAAGACAGTAACAGACAGAAAAAGAAAGATCTAGAGAACACAAAGTAATGCGATTTCTCTCATAACCCTGTTTACATGCATTCATTTAATAATCAGCTAACTGTCTAAAGGTCCAAAGGAACCAGCTTTCCTAGCACTTCCTCTCCTTTCCTTTTGGCTATCAGATGTCAACATCTGTCTCTTTCTACCCATAAGACCTTGCATTTTGACATAATTTTCCATAGATGGGTTAGATTACATCACCTGCATTTTCAGGCATCTTATTATTCAATGCCAAATGCCGTTGTTCTCACTTGTAAACGCTCCAAAGTTCAAACAAATTGCTCCAAACATGGATTTGCAATCCTGTCTGAGAGCAGAAGATGCTGTCATGACTAAGGTGTTAAGATGAACAAGGAAAGATTGAACAAAAATCTAGGTGTGTTAATGGTGTTATGCGTACTCCGATTATGACTTTACTCCAATTAAGATAATCAGATCAAGATGTTTACAAGACAATTTTGATAGCTCAAGTATTGCCTTAATCAGGTTAAAATCAAGTGCATGTGAACGTGTGTGTGTGAGTCGAGACTGTTCAGGGCTGGCTGCTCTGTTTTCATGCACTCATGCAACAGTGCACATTGTATTACAGCACTGCCTTCTTCCAGTGTTTGTGTTTCCATACATGTGTGTGTGTGTCCACTAACTAAGTCTGCAATGACTGCACTTTCAGAGGCATAAATATGTATTCATTCTCCCAGCAGCCCATCGGAGTGTGACCACTGCATGAATAAGAGGATAAGTGGGGATGTGGTGGCAGATGAGATGCATTCATTTCCATATGGGGCTTGATTCCTGCTAGCAGCAGCATACTGGAGCACTGATCTAACATCGTTTTCCATTACAGCAGATGATATAGGAGATCGGTTGTGCTTAAGATGCTGTATAGAGCGATTGGTTACTGATAGGCAGGTATAGGTAACAATTATAATAATAACCCCTCCCTAAGAATTGTTATTTAATATTCAAACTGCATCAAGTCAGAGGTGGACGACACTGACTGGACCAGATACCATTTTAAATAGGACAATATCAACCCCATATATCTCTCCCATTTCTCCCACTCACTCAGCAGTATGATGGCACAGAGGAGGATGGCGATGAGGGCTCCAGTGCTGAGGCCGGCAGAGCTGGTCAGGGCCTCGGTGTTGCACAGCTCCATGTTGCCATCGCGGTCGCAGGTGCAAACCCGTATGGTGAGCGTCCCGGTACTGCTCTGCATGGGGTAATCGCCGTCGGTGATCACCACGGGCACCAGGTAGACACTCTGGTGAAGGCGGCTGTAGCTGGCGCGACGCGTCAGGATGCCAGCGGTGTTGTCTGGGGTGGGGAAAGCAGCAAAGTGGGAAGTTAATTGAAGAATTTGCATATTGTTGATGTCATTGTTGATGGTTCGACCTGGCTCTACGTCCTACCTGCTTTTCTGCTTGCCAGAATGTCCAGTAGCTTATGTGCTGATGTGTCTAAGAGGCTGTAGTATTTTCATTAGGTCCTTGCTATGTCCGAAATGTCTGTGGTAGTAAGCTCTAATTACTGCTCCTGCTGCCACAAGTTTTCACTGCAGTTACATTGGAAGATTGATTTTTCCGTCTCACATTTCTCTACAATTCAAAATGCTTGTGGAAACGTTAGCTAGTAGAAGATTCATTTCAAGTTGCCCGGCTTCCTGATGAGGTAAGTTATGTCATTTTACAACATTAGCTTGCGTTTGGTTTATTGTTTGCTGGACTTCTTGGTTGTAAGGGAGTTTAATCGTTTGTTGAGGATGTAACGTTAGCGTAGCAGGCCTTGTATGTATGTATGTATGTTGTAACATTGAGCCTTATTGGTGATTTTCCTATAGATGGAGTTGTTCCTACCTCCATTGTCACGGACAGTGAAGTTGCTGCGGTAGGTCCCCTCAGGAGCCAGGCTGAAGAAAAACTTGTGGCCCGCCGATGGCTCATCAGCATCGACAGCACTCACCGTCTGGATACGCTGCCAAGGATACCAACATCCATTACGTTGTACATCCCATTGGAATGAACTGATTTAAGAGCAATCGATGAACTGAGAATGGCACTGACACTGTCAGGGTTAGGGGTTTCATTCACAATGGGGCCATGATTAACACTCATTTTTTTAGTCTATTTAATCTACTATATGACACCGGATAAAGATACCCACAGAATGATATAGGTTATATTAGGTTCACTGGCATCTGCTTTAAATAAGCCGTCAGTATCTGTCAACAACAAATTGATCAAATTATAAATTCCATATGAATGAATGAAACCAAGTTGTTGGGATCAACGACGACTGTCAAAGATCTGCAGTCAATTAATTTAATTAAATTAAATTAATAAATAATCCGAAAATTTATACAAATATATAGTAATTTTATAGAATTTTCCCACAATTAGTATTACATACTGTCGGTTGGATATGTTAATATAACCACATTTGCCATTTACTTATTGCTGCTGCAAAAATCCAAATTCCTCTACGGGGAACATTAAAGTTTCATTTTATCTTAAATTACATCCAAAAGTTTCTCATGGTGACTATTGTAGGTCGGCATCAGATAAAATAAACTTGCAGGGAAATTTGTTGTAGACATCGAAGCCACAGCACCAGGGACATAACAGTACGCACAGTACAATACAGTAGATGAATAGTATTAGGGCTTCCATACAACTCTTACCATCATGTACTGAAAAGTCTTATACAAAATACTAAACATACATAACAACCAAAAACATCACTAATGAGCTCCCTGGTTACCACAAGAGATACCATAGAAACCAATAAAGATTGCTAACTAGCTTGCTGGTTACCACAGGAATTATCATAGCAACCAGTGAAAACTATTAACTAGCCCCCTTGTTACTCCAAGAGTTACCATAACAATCGATGAAGCTCACTAACTAGCTCCCTAGTTAGTTGGCTGAAACTGCCTGTTGTATGAGAGCTAAAGTGAATCTTAGTTACTAGTTAGTGACAACACATTGAGTACTGGAATATAAATGAACAACAATTTTCCCCTTTTAACTACCTTAACTATTGACCACCTAGAAACACCCTAGCAACCACTGGTAATCACCTAGCAACTACCTTATAACATGCTGAAAAATACAATTAATAACCTAGCAACCACCTAGTAACACCCTACAAACCACTAGGTATCACCTAGCAACCAACTAGTAACACTGTGGCAAGCGCTAGTAATTACATAGCCACTACCAAGTAAACCCCCAGCAACCACCTAGTAACACCCTGGCAACCAGTTGTAATCACCTAGCAACCACCTTGTAACATGCTGAAAATCACAGTTACCTAACAACCACCTAGTAACACCCTAGCAACCACTCTTAATTGCCTAACAACCACATAGTAACAACCTATCAACCAATATTAATCACCTAGCAGCCACCTTGTAACACTCTAGCAACTAGTTGCAAGACAGATTTTGTCTTGGCACTTCAGCTAACTGGTATGCCAGCATTGGTTGTGTTTCTCATTAAAAACAATGGGGGCTGCTAGTGGAGAGATTGAATGCTTTAACATGGATCCACAAAATAATTATCTTGTTGACTTTGTGGAATGGAGGATTTACCTTGGGTTTTCAAATGCATAACACATAAACACATACATGCACACGCACTCACGTGCATAGACATATAAAGAGGCATGAAAACACACACACACCAAACAAACAAATCCAGAGCCTGGGGGAAGCAGCAAAGGATATCTTGCAAATAATGATGACTAACATTGTGTGTATGTGTGTGAATGTGTGTATGCGTGCGTGTGTATGCAGTTATGCCTATGAGTACTGCCAAGTACTGCTCAAAAAGTCACTAGAAGTCATTAGATTATGTTATACGCTAACATGCATATGGATATATTATCTTAAAGGAGGGAGGGGACTACACTGTGCATGGGAAGCACTGTGATCATCAAACATCTTTGGATTAGACAAGCAAGTAGCACACACAGGCATCAGCCGTGTTGGGATTTAACACATTATCATGGTTCCCCATGGTAATGTGACCTGCTAGACCTGTTGGTACATGAAATAAATAATATAAATATGCCACAGGCACCTCAAAAGTCGCTAAATCTAGCAACAGCATTGACAAATTGTGCGACTAGTTGTGTTTTTATTGTATAAATGCATGCATGATATATTTGATGCACAGTTTGTTTGCTGCGTGTGTGTGTCACCCATTTGTGCTCCTGTCAGCTTCTATGACGCATTAGCTCATCAGACACCATAGTAGAAAATACTGTACGGTCTTCCGGGACCGCTCAGCCAATCAGTGTCATAGTTTGGAAAAATGTGCGTGTGTGTGGAAAGCTCATATGTGCTTTCATTACTTTGGTTCATTCCCATAAATGTGAGTTGTGAATCATAGCAAACATCACTGGTGGCTGGTCTATTAAAATAGATTACAGCACAATGCAACTCAATTAAATACTTTACTGAATATACAATGTTTGAAGCATTGTGCATTCACTTGCTAAGTGTTTTGGTATGTTAAAATATTCAATCTTACAGTGTGTATATCTCACATACTGCAAAGTAATTTCCCCATGGGACAGTATGAGGCAGCCTGAGGGGAATGCTAATTAAAAATTATGAATGTCACAGAAAAAAGGATGCATCATGTTGTGTGTCTCCCTTAGTCAGCCACTGAGTAGTGTCAGTTTAACACTATTTTTATTAACACTTAAAAAAATACAGCTATTGGCGATGTAGGAGGCTTATGTTTCTGGGTCCGTTTTGTGTTTATTGGTGCATTTGTCTTATTCCCGCAGTTCCTTTAAGGGCGCATCAGTATTTATTGAGGGAAGGAGAAATTATCTTTCCAATTCCAGGTAGCTTTCCAATTTCCAATTTTCACTCCATCTTTACCAAATCCAGAGTTTTGAAAAACCACCTCACATCTCTAACCTCTATCTCTACTTTTTAGAGGTCTTATGTGATGAAAATGTTATACCTGTCCGGCCTTCGTCCTCTCGCATACAAAGGTTTCATACACAGTGGCGAAGGTGGGAGCATTGTCGTTGATGTCCAGCAGCCGGATGTAGACCGGAATATGGCTGGTCTGACGAGGGTTGTCTAGAGGGAGAACACAGGTAGCATTTCGTACATGAGAAACCATTACATGCAATATATTTTTATTTTACCTTTATTTAACCAGGGAGAGCTGAATGAGTACGCTTTCTCATTTCCAGCAACACCCTGCTTCACATTCACACTGGGAGATGACCAGTCTATAATAATAATAATAATCATAATAATAATAAAGTGTATTTGTATAGCACTTCAAAACAAGGTTACAAAGTGCTTTACATCAAAACATAACGAAAAGCTCTGAACGGCTGAACCAGTTATTGTTTTAAAAGTCAGTCAAATGTTGAAATCAATTCTAAAGTCATCTGTCAGCCAGTGTAGATTTGCTACAATGGGAGTTACATGATCTCTCTTCTTGTCTTGCTGTTGCATTTGGAGAGAGTACAAAGAGTTACGGTAGTCAATACGAGATGGCATGGAAAACGTTTTCTATGTCAGGAAGGGATAGAGATTCTTCACTGATAAAAACAGGACCGGACAATTTTCTAGACTTAATTACATTTGAGAAACTGTATTTGGTGGACCACGCCCAACAATCTCAGCTTTATCATCATTAAGCTGCTGAAAGTTTTGAGACATCCAATATTTGATATCTCTCATATCTAGGAGACTAGATTATGTGAATCATTGGGGTTTACTGTTAAGTACAGCTGTGTATCGTGCAAAGCCTTGAAAAGCAATGTTGCGTCTATGAATTATAGTCCAAGAGGAAGCATATAGATAGAGAAGAGAATAGGACCAAGGATGGAACCTTGAGGAACTCCGCAGCTTAATGCAGATGAGGATACAGAATTCAATGACTGATGGAGAATTTTCTGTCAGAAAGATAGGATATAAACCAATTCAGAGCAGTGTCCCCAACTCCCTAACACTAACAGATTGCAGTGGGATCTGTATCAGATTATTTGGGTTAACACCCATAGTCATCGATGTGGACACAGCTGAATTATTGTTCATAGCATATTCAGACTCTTAGGGAATGAGTGGTCCAGTGGAGATGAGACCAGGAATGTAGTAGGGAACGTGGCAGTCTAAAAGTTCAACAGGAGGGGTAGATGCTAAGCGGGTAACATTTCTTACAGTCCTCTTGCATCATAGTTGTTGGTGAGCATTAGCATAGCAGACCTTGTTAAATGTAGCAGTAATGCTGGTTGTTAGGTTGTAGTAGTGTAGTATAGAGCTGGTGATTTGATTTCATTACATTATTTGCCAAGACACTCACAGCTGACAAACATGTTTCTCATGCTACGCTGGTTTTCATTTGTTAATGAGTTCCAAATTGAACTAGTTTAAGAACCTCTGCATCCATTACAGTACGTACTGCATTTATGAATCCGGTCTGTATTGTACTGTGGTGATGTGCGATGTTTAGTGCAATATGACCTCTTGTAGGTGTAGTTAACTTCCTCTACATCAGGGAGTTGAATTTTCACAGTATTCCAGGATTTCAGTTGTGGAGTTTTCTGCTTTTGTCCAAATGTTTCCTGATTATTTGTTATTGTCTTGATCAAATCTCTGAAACTGATTGTTTCAACTTAGCATCATATATTATATTGTGTGCATAAGGAGTTGCATGTATTCTCTCAGCCAGTCCTGCATACTTTATTTAATGGCCTCACACTTGTCATTGAATTAACTTCTAACTGCTGAATCTGAGTGACTGTCCACTTCCATACAGTCTTATTTTACATCCATGTTATGGCCAATGTATTATTTCATCACAGCAAATAATCACCAGTCAGTCCAGTTGGACTTACTGAACTCAGTGGCAGTGACTGATATATTGTGAAAGGCGGTCTCCTCTCTGTCCAGGCTTCTGAGCAGGAAGACAGACCCATTCCCTGGATGGACGTTGAAGAGGCGGTCCATGTCAGTGCGACGGTCAATGGAGTACCTGCAACAATAACACCACAAGTAGGGGAGAAAGGGGTAAGTTGAGCATGTGGGTAAGATGAGCCATCCATTGTATCTAGGCAACCGTACCCAAAATGAGTCATGTCATCACAGATTTAGAATAATTCATTTTCCCAGAACCTGTGAAGGAGGAGAGCCCATTGACAAAGTGGTAAGAGAGCCAGGTCAAAAATATGGGATTTCTGCCATGTTACAGGATTTCATCATGATAAAGATTCCTAATGTAATTTACCTTAATGGCAGTAGATACATTTGAGGGTTTGTTATATTTAAGTTTAAGGCTGTATAAGGTCCAATATGAGGTCATAAACTTAACGTAACCGTGGGCTTGATTAGCTGTGTGAAGCAGTTTTTCCACAATGGTGGTTGTGGGGTAAAATCTGCCACTAGCCCTGGGGGAAGTTGTGCCAAAGACCTTTTTTTATCAGGTTGTACTAAATTGTATTAGCTATGGAAAATGTCTTAATTTCTGCAACAAGTAAGTAAGCATACATGACAATTATTGTTTGAAATAAGTCCACATGTATTTTGCCACTTTTTACAAATTGTAAAAAGTGGCACATTTTACCCCATTCTCCCCTACAATCTGAATCTAAATCCCAATCTATTCAAATCATGGTCATGGTGATTTTTGTGGACAATGGAATCAGGACCAGTCTGTCAAAATAGATACCAAAATCAGAAATCATAATGAGACAATGAGTCATTTTCAAACTGTGAACCAGAACTGGACAAATCTAAACCACTGGTGAGGTACAAACCTTACAAACCATGTTAAAACTGGGACAAAAGGCAAATAGACTATGTGCAAAAGTCACCCTTGATATTCTCAAAACTTGAATCACAATTCTGTTCCATACTCCTGTTCTAGCCTTTTGTAGTCTATTCAAAACACTGTGGCTATAGCTTCTTTTTTCACTGTCTGTAGGCGACTACTTTTTTTTTTATCTGACTGCTCAGTGAGCTTTCTCTGTTTTTGGAATAGTTGCTGAATGCAGCGATTCACAGCCTCACAACACTCCACAGATAATAAGACTGAGAATGCCTTTGTTTCTGTCTCTTTACCATGCCAGTCAACGTGGAGGCAAACCGCTCTGTGCACAGAAGACATACATGAACATTGGTTGCAACCTCGACTCTCTATCCATTCTATCAATTAAAAATGTATATTAGCTATCAATTGTTAGTGATAAATAATTCATTCTCAATTATTTCATTCATACAGGGCTATGGGAATCTTTTTTTAATAGAAATGTTTTGGGGGGATTTTGGAGAAAATCCACTGGCTGAAATGGTTGAAAGGCTGGTGCAATTGCTCAGCAACACATAAACATGTGCAGGTATGCAATGCTGTCTTTAACTTTTCAGTGGGCGGGACAATGAAAGCACCTACATGGAGGCTTGATCATAATTAGAGAGCACTGAATGGTAAAATAATAATTCCCAGAGACAATGGTGATAGATGGCAGATATGTCACATGGACAACACAGTAATTGGAATAGTGTGTGCGTGTCCCATTGTGACACATTCTTGTTAAGAGCACTCCATGGTTCCACGCTTGTTTTAATTGGAATCTGGTCCTCATCAATTTGCCTGGTTTAAATATGGTGAAATAAGGGTTGAGTTCCTATCTCCAGCATTGTGTTGTCCTGCCTAGCAGAGTTCATCTCCTGTCATTAAAGCTTGATCTTATCTTAAAACTGTCAAGAGCCTTCTGATCAGTAGGCTGTTTCAATATAGTTAATTTATTATGGTTTAGAAGGCATTTTTCCTCCAAAATCAGTAGAGTGGAAATTCCAGTATGTATGCTGTTTGAATATTGGACAATTACTAAATGGACTTACTTGACAGGGCTGCGAGCTCCGTCGGGGTCTGAGGCGCTGACCGAGCCCAC
>CABFOQ010028424.1:3206-14851 GCA_900660455.1 Gephyroberyx darwinii | reverse complement strand
GCCACGCCCACCACCGCGTCTTCCTTCACCTCCATCAAGTAGCCGGCTTTGTCAAACAGCGGCGGCTCATCCACGTCCTCCACGCCAATCCGCACGGTGGCCACGTCCTTGGATCCCGCTGACAGGAAGCGAGCATCCACCTGGGTGTTCTGGACCTGGATCTCTACCGTGTAGGAACGCTTTCTTTCGTAATCCAGTGGCTGTGGGGGGCAATGGGTAGAAACACAGGAGGGATTTTAGTGTCTAATTTAGTTTAACTATTAGAGGATAAGAGTTTAATACCTACTGGAGCAAATCATTAAAATGTATGTATTTATGGTCAGTGTCTGAAATTAACATTTTGGCTCGCCTGCCAAGGGCTGGTAAACAAAAAAAAAAGAATTACCTGCCAAGAATAATTTTGACTGGTGGAATATGGAAATATGACATTTTCCATAGAACTATGTCAAAAGGTGCATAAATTATGACACTACTCCTTTGCGTAAAGCCAGCGTAACAGGCAGCCAATCAGGAGCCTGTATCATACAGAGCCAGCACTGCTTTGATTTAATTGACTCATGGTCAGACAGCGTGTACGGTGGCCAGCAGGTGAAACTTTGAGAACTTTCGTCAACAAGATGACAGACTGGATACAAATCATCAAAAACTTAATGGCCGGTGTGACGAATGACTAAGCATTCAGGGACTGGGCAGACAAGCACAGAGACAAGGAACACTGCTTTTACTTGTAATCCAGCAAAGAAATGATTTCATTTTACAGCTTATTTTGTTTGATAATTGAGTAGTTGAGCTTCAACGGCAGGATTTGCAGTCTCTCTCTCTCCTTCGCTCTCAATTTTTCCTTGCACTTCACTCTTACACAATCATTCTGTGGTCACAGGAATATTGCTTGTGATGGCCTAAACACAAGGAATGCATTCTGTCAGTCTAATTTGATAGTTGATCTTATTCAGCTTTCTGGTGTAAAAATACAAAAACTCACAACTCAAGGACTGTAGAGGCAGAGACAAAAAAAGGTTTTAGAGTAGAGTAGGTTAAGACCGCCCAGCTCCTGACCCGAAGAAACCCTGGATGGCCAAAGTTCAAAATGTGCCAGCTCCTCCTCTCATGTGTCTTCCCTGTGTCTTCCAATTGTCATATCAGAGAAAGGTGGCATTTTTCACTCACATTCCAGGTGTTATCAGTTTTGCAATCTGTTTTGATCTTAGGAATCCACTTTGATGGTTTTATGGACAAACTTGAAAAAGCTCCCACCTCTTGACCAGCTCAGGTGTTTTCTGGTCTGTCTATCATGAAAAGAAACCAACACTATTTTGTCTGCAGCATGCTAGGGGAATAGAATAAATAGCTTAATGATGTCATACTTTAGTAGATGTACCTTATGCGCTGAACAGATTTTGAGGGAGGTTTCATGGGTCTGATAGCCAGCAGTTCCTCGCGCTTGGAAAGCTTGGCATAGCAAAATGAACCAAGGGAAAACCTCAGTATGGTCTGATGCTCATATTCAGCTATTTCTTCATGCGTTCTTAACTGGTGTGAACACCAGCGAAGGGAAATTATGCCAAAGGGCAGACAAATCCATGCTAAGCTAAAGTTACAGGACTGGAATCAAATTTCCTGATCTGGTTGGCTAGTAATTGGGCAGTGTGAACCTTAACAAACTATATACAAAAATGCACACAATCTTGGCTCAAATCAAAGGAAACAAACTGTAGGTGTGACTGCACCCTAAGCTACTGGCATGGTAGCAGGGTGGAGGATGCTTCCAAGGACTGGAACCTTTCCAACAAAGCCCTGTTAGACAACAGTAATTTATCTCACTGTATCCAAACTTGAGTGCCGCTGGCTGCCTAAACGTTGTTGATAGGGATGAAAATAACATCACCTGCTGTTATTGAGGGAGGTCGTACATCAATAATAAAAGTGACCCAATGCAAATGACAGATTAAAACATGAAGAATAATTCTTTGCACATGCTTGCAAGCAATGTTGGTGACCAATTAATTGGGAGGAAAGTGTTTATTTGGAAATATTTTCCCATTCATCAGATTGCCTGCGACAGCTCAACACGCACTGCTGACAAATTAAAAGAAATGCCTCAGCTTTCGTGAGGAAATCCTTGAATCCTGTCCTTATCGAGGATCATAGACAGAATATCATTAGTTCTTTGTTGAGGCTCGCAAGGTTTCTGAGGCAGCGTCAGCGACAGGAGCAGAGGAATTTGAAATAATTATAATAATATCTAAAAAAAAATAAAAAAAAGTCCCAGACATAGGGCTAAAATTAATAAAAGCCAAATATTACCAGAAGACCCTGTATAAGCTTTAAGAAGTGATTTAACGATACTGACTCTGCCAGCCTGAGCTCCTCAGGCAAGTCGGGGACCCTGATAGCAAAAGGTCACCGGTCACCTTTAGTCTTTAGCCAGGACACAATGACAGCCAAACGGGCCCTGCCTGAGGATCTCACAAGAAATTAAAAATTCAGAGAGATATCTAGGGGTCAGGCAAAACCTTAAGAGTAATCAATAAAATCTTAACATCAAGGGGACCAGTGGAGAGATGCTAAGATGCAGGACATATGGTCCTGTCTCTTAGTTTTAGTTAAAGACTTGCTGCAGAATGTTGAAGACACTGCAGCTGTTGTACCTCTTTTTGCTTAAGGTGGGTAAACAGGGAATTGTAGTAGTCAAGGGAAATGAAATAAAAGAATGTATCTCTCTGTATGACTGAAATTCAGGACAGATCGACTGTTCACAATATTCCTGATGTGTAAGAAGCATGACTGAAGCTCTGGTCAAATAGGACTCCTAAGTTCATGGAGGCAGACTTCATATGTTGGGAGGACGAAAGGTTGGAAACACGTTCAGCTCAAAAATCTGATTTCGCATCAGCAAAACCTTCTAAACAATTTCAAAAGTCCAGTAGTATAGAAGTCCTACACGTCAGTGCCCGCCGAAAGGGCTCATAATGGAGGAGAAGTTTAATTTGGTTTCTTTCATCTGCCAAGCGTGCCCAGGCTTTGCATATTTAACAGTAAGTCTAAAACAGACTACGTGGGCCGGATCCTTATGAGTAGAAAGTGCGGGGAACTGCTGAATCACTGTTTTCGAACTGTGTCATCGACACTGGGAGGAAAACATTGCGATAATTAAAAACCGGCCTCATTTGACAGTAGGCATCATGAAAGTGACAGATTTAACACTTATTATGAAATGCATTTTTTTTTTAAAGTGATATCCGATGTACAGGTGCTATATATCCATTATAATTGAATCCTGTGGTGTTTCTTATGTATTTATCTCATTTAATTTTACTTATTAATTTTCTTTTAACATCGGTTTAACGGTTCCAATTTTTATCTGCTTATTATGTATTATGTATTTTTATGCCTTCCTGTAAAGAATTTTGCAAACTTTTACATTTATACTATATAAATAAAGCTTTTTAAAATTATTATTAGCCCCAGTTTCCCGGGAGGGTGAGTGATAATCTTTCCTCTCACCTTGCTGACGGTGATAATTCCCTCTTGGGTGTCTCTGTCGGTGGAGATGTCGAATATGTCCATGCCGTCTCCGCTGACGATGGTGAAGAACATCTCGGCGTTCTTCCCGATATCTTTGTCGGCGGCTTGGATCTTCCCGACTGGAGCGCCGGACTTGGAGGACTCGGGCACACTGAACTGGTATATGCCTGAAAACGCAGCCGCACAGGTACGTATTATCTGCTGTGCATTTGGAAAGTCCATAGGTTTTATGTGCCTAGTCACTTCTGTGCATTTGGATGGCCTCCTGTAGACCTGTTAATGTGAATATCATTATGTGTAAAGAATATCTACGTTATCTATCTATGTATTAGCAAAATAGCAAATTAAAAATTGTGGAGGCTGTGTAAAACAGTGAAGGAGGAGGAAGCAGATTTAAGCTCTGCTCATTTCTCTTTCCGTCTGGTTAGAGGTTGCGTTGCCTCTTGGCTTCGACACGAACATAACTGATTGGAGTCCTAGTGTGAAGTGAAGTGATTTGACATGCATGGACAAGTGTGTGTGTGTGTGTGTGTGTGTGTGTGTGCATGTGTGCATGTTTGTGTGTGTGTGTGTGTGTAAAGCGGAGGGACTTAGACAGAATGATAATGCCAAATGCAATCTGTTCACCAGATCACCCAGGGTGATGTCGATTTGAACCAGACGCTGGAGAGGGAAACACTGGGTGAAGGGCGCTAATGGTGGGCGGGAAGGGAGAAAGAGGGAAGAGAAGAGAAACTGCTTACTCTGATGCACCGAATGGGATGGAGAAAAAAAGGCAGAGATGGAGAGAGAAAAAAGAGAATTAGAAGATGACGAGACAGAGCAAGCCCGAGAGGGAAAGAATGAAGGGGAAGTTCTGTGTTTGTGTAATCAGGATTAGATGACAGAATGGCTTCTGCGATGGAGGCCGACAGAGCACTCAATTCTAATCACTTCTTTCACACTGCTACAGGCACTGGAAGGCTGCGGCTGGTCACATACACATGCACATCGACAAACACAACTATGCCATAATGCAGCTTCTTGAACCGTAATGAAAAGCGGCCACGTTATGCGGCGTCATTTTTGAGGTTCGAAGGACGAAATCTGCCTTTAAAGTGTGAAAACCGGTGAGAAAACAGAAAGGAGCCTGCTGCAAACAAAACTTTAATATTAACAACTTGTCCAGCCTCGGGGCTTCCTAGGGCCATGCTTCTCCAACTACAGTCCAGCATGTTTGTGACCTAAAACTGTCCCGGGCGTGGGACACAGGAATACATTTGTAAAGAAAAGAGGCTGGGGAGTTGCAAAGGCTTTCACTGTAAAGTCACCTATTGAATTCCTTGGCTTTCCCTGACTGGAATCCAGCTCTCTAAATTCCCTGACATTCCAGCAATTCCATGACCGTTGTATTGTTTCCATATATTGCCAAGTTTGAAAAGCAATCTCTGAGAACAAACCATGTAACACTACCACCTGTGATTAGTGTTGTTGTTTGATGCCAGTGGGTAACTCATTCATATTTAACAAGTATGAAAAAAACACAGCAGTAGTGATCTTCCCTCATTATACTCTGAAATCTATAATTCATGTGTGTGTGTGTGTGTGTGTGTGTTGGTGTTTCGTTATTTGCATGCCTTCCCGTCTCTGTCACGGCCATCGCCTTACTCTGAGTGAAGCGTGGGGGGTTGTCATTGACGTCGGTGAGGGTGATGTTGACCACAGTGGTCCCGGTGAGCCCTCCCCTCTGGCCGGCCATGTCTTTGGCTTCGATCACCACCTGGTAGTGCTCCCTCTGCTCACGGTCCATGTCACTGGGACCCAAGGCCGTTCGAATCACACCTGAGCAAAGAATATGACACAAATGAGGGATGAGTTAAAGGGGAATGCTGCTGAATTTCACTGCTATTTTGCTCTTGCCTTTAGTGTGAGTGGTTGTACTTTTAATCATATGCTAGAAAGAGGAATATCCCACTTATTACATTAGTATGCATGTCTTGATTAGGAATACTCCAATGATGGTAATACTGGCACTGGAAAGTATTTCATTGCATTGCAGAAAATACGCAAAGTGACCTGGATAGGGGGATGTCAGATAAAACAATTTTTTTGTCCACCGATCCTAAACTAGCTTGAAGAGTGTGAATTCTGTAACCATAGTAATGGCCAATTACGCACTTTCAAATAGTGATAGCCAGCCAATCATGGTGCCAGTCTATACCAATAGAAGCAACAGGCTGATATTAAAAACTGCACCAGGCAATTTTGCACGTTCCAAATGGCAGCGAGAGATAGCTGTTTGAATTTTGAGGACTTCAAATACACAGAAATCCTGTAAGGTGATGTCAGTAAACTGCACACAGCGCGCTCATGTTTACCAACCCGGCTGGTCTGTGATGCTTTATACCACAGGATGTCAAAAGGACGAGAGAGGAAAAAAGTTGGTCAGTCCAGCTTTCTCCGGACAGAGCACCCGCTCACTGTTGTTTAGGAGGCTGTTTATGTTCTGTTTCTGTTGATCACTACATGACGAGTACCAGTATCATTTAATGAGCCTAGATCCCAGTATGAGAAGAAATGTACTCTAGTTTCATGCTGAAAAAATATTGGCATATTTGAATATTTATATTTATTTATAATTGAATTATTGAATTCAGTGATATTTGGTGACGGTGGTAGGACATCCTGTTGGTAAGAGCTACTGCCACAGGTTTGAACACCCAGCCCTGATGGCCTGAGCAGAAATAGTGATGAGGTTGACTAGCCTGAAAGTGAATTGAAAGTCCTTATTGAGCTGTTAGAGGAGTAATAGATTACATATAATAGGATTACACTGATCCAATTGCACAAAAGTGGTAACCACAATCTGTTATATTCACTGTAAAAACTAGGTGCATAGATTTGGGAAGACAGTATTAGATCATGATTATGAATACAGACATTCTACAAATCTTGAAATAATAGTATAATAATATAATATATGGTGGTTGTAAATTAGCCTCTGCAGGATGATAGTTCAGGCCCTTTTAAAAATTTCTTGACAGGCTCTTTTTTGAATTCAATATTTTGACGCATACCATGCAACTGTGAAATCCCAGGTTTGAACGTGGCCCAGGACCTTTGTCGCATGTCATCCCTTCTTCCTCTCCCCCAGTCTTTCCTCTCTCGCTCTATTATCTACTATCCAATAAAGGCAAAAAATACCCAGAAAATAAAGAATTGACAGACTTCATACAGAAGGTGAGCTGTATAAACACCCTAAAGTTACAATGTGGCTTTTCGAAATCCAATTAAGGGATGTGATTCATTTGAATAAACCTGCCGGTGTCCGATGGTCCGTATCAAGATGCACAGCCCCATAATTCTTCATTGTGCTTCTTAATCAGCCTAACTGAAGCTTGTTGCTACGTTCGACCCCCCCGAGAATAGTTTATTAGCTTCGTCCTAAGTGCTACTTAACCTCATCTTGATTTTTGTGTGGTTATCTCCTGCTGTTTTTCTCTCCTATCCTCCTATCCTTTTTTTTCCTATTTTCTTTTCCTAACTCTTTACCATGTCTATGTCAAAAAGGTTCATTGTAATTTCAATGAATGTGGGTGGCATCAATACCCCAAGGTTTAAGGCTTGCTGAGGAAGACGAGGGCAGGTATCTGTCTATTACCAGGGGACTTATCTATCTGAAGCAGAGCATAGGAAACTGGCTCAAAACAAATGGTTTTCGGCGGCCTTCTCTGTATCCTACAATTCTAAATGAACAGGTGTTGCTATTTTTAGCATTTCCTTTTCAATGCTGAAATATACGTGGATCCAGAGGGCAGATTTGTAATAATAGATGGAAGCATTTTCACAATAGCTTTTAACAATTGTCAATGTCTATGCCCCAAATGAATACAACTCCAATTTCTTTCATGCTATATTGGTTGAACTGAATTCCTATACTGACGCTACTGTTATAATAGGAAGGGACTTCAACCAGACTATCAACCACTCCACTGATAGATGTAAAATCCCACCTAACTTCAAACCCTTTACATCCAGCAGCATACTTAACAGGTACATTGAAGATCAGGACCTGTGTGACATATGGCGTCTCAATAACCCACTGAAAAGAGAATACACTTTCTTCAATAGTCCACAATGCATATTATCAAATTTTCTAGTTAACAGATTTGTTACACCTCTTATTTCTAACAGTACCATACATCCAGTTGCCATTTCAGATTATGCCGCCATAAGCTTTACTATAACAACCAGGCCATCCCATCACCAAACACACTTTAATATCTCACTATTTAAAGACACAGATTTCATCCCACTTTAGAGATCAGTGAATCTCCAGATTGCTGAACTTTGCTTTCGAACCACTTAACCGCTGAATTAGAACATGAATTGAAGCTGAAAAAAAATAATGTAAATACCCCTACAAAAGAGAACTACAGTAACATCTTGAGAATAAGACACAAACTTAACTTAGTCAACTTTTACCACAACAATTGAAAAATAATATGGAAAAGAATTTCATCCGTGCTTTAAATAGAGGAGGAGGAAGGACTCAGATAAACTTAATGGTTTGGATGGTTTCCCAGCTGAATTTTATAAGCATTTTTGGCATCTCTTATCAGCTACTCTATCCAATATGATTAATTATGTTGCCTCCACAAACTTCCCGAACATATGAATATAGCCCTGCTCTCCCTCATACTTAAGACTAATCTTAATTAATCTTGGTATTTGAAAGGGCAACAAACCTCCGACAACACTAGATGGTCAATTAACCCAGTGGTCTCAATACTGATCCTCAGGGCCCAGAGCTCTACTGGTCTTACTACAACAGACTTACAAAGGTTAGTTAACACTATGTGGGGAATGAACCCACAACCCTGAGACTGCGAGTCTCATGCTCTACTGACTGAGCTGTCCGGGCCAGACCAGGTTTACACCTGGGACACCAGGTGAATGCAATTAACTACCTGGTAGGATAGAAAACCAGAAGTACTCTGGGCCCCGAGGACCAGGATGGAGAACCACTGATTTAACCTGATCCACCATGTCAAACAAAGGGCGTATCCTACAGTGGTGGTGGTGTTGGATGCAAAGAGGGCCTTTGACAGAGTCAGGAAAGTCAGTTGGCCTTTCCTATTTCACACGCTCACTGCATTAAGGTTTGGACCTGACTTCACCTGTTGGATTCAAACCCTCTATGACTCCCCCCAAGCCTAGTAAGTAATTACACATGGCAAAATATCTAGTCCTTTTATCCAACAAGTAAATTGGTATCACCATAGGTTCAACCCATCATAAGATTCGTCTATATATAGATGACACTCTATTCTATTTATAGAATCCAGACACATGTTTACCTACTTTTTTGGAACTCATTAACACATTTGCAAACAAATCAGGCTACAAAGTAAACTGGGCCAAATCAGAAGCCACGCCGTTAAACAGATTTGAGTGCAATGCTCTAATTGCCAGACTGCTAGATATTTCAGACCAGTAGTATTCCAATGGTCTCAGACATCTTGGTTTAACAATTTCACCCAATCTATCAGAGCTTGCCTACCTTTGATCCATTACTACAGTCTGTGGCACAGCAACTTCAGAGATGGGACAGATGGCGCCTTTCTCTCATGGGATGTATCACAGCAGTTAGGATGAACATACTGCCCCAAATCAACTATCCACTATGAATGCTCCCTATCCTCCCACACTCAAAATGGTTCTCCAAACTGGATAATGCCTTGAACAAATTTTACTGGAAAAACAAAACTCCTCGCATCAAGCTCTCCACACAAAAACAAGGGGATCTTTCAGCACCCAATTTCCTTCTATATGCTACCTCCCACAAACTCCAATATTTACTCAAATGGGTCAACCCAAATTTAGCTGCACCCTCTTCCTGGCTGGAGCCAGAACAACAGTCATGCAACCTAGTTCAGCTGCTACACCTACCACTTCTGGGCTGTGCTGCCAAGAAACTGAACAGCTTCCAAAATCCATCCGGCTCCTCCACTATTGAAGCCTGGCTCCGAATCCATCAAACTCACAAGCAGAAAATCACATTCTTTCCAGGTAATTCCATCCCCTACGGAATTACCTTATAGCACTCCCCTGACAGACATTAAGCAGAACTTGGCAGGTAAAAAGAAAATGATAAAAAAAAAATATAGAACCCTTTTAGCAATAGATGAGCTGTGTGCATTCCTTGTGAGAAATGGACAGCCGACATGGATCCCTGTGGATACCTCCCCAAAATTCTGGACCTTCCTATGTCTCAATACATTCAAATGCTCTTCCAACCCCAAAACACAACTTATATAGTAGAACATATTACATATAACTCACTATACCCAAAAGAAAAAACTATTTCTCATGGGACTTTCTGACACTGAAACTTGCCTACAATGCACAGGCGCCTGACAATCACATACATGTCTTCTGGATATGTCACCCCCATATCAAAATTTATCTGCGATCCTTAGCTATCCCCACATTATGGCTCTTTGGAGACCTTACCAACCTTAAAACCTTGAAACATACTAGCAAATTAGTTTTACTCTCACTAACCACAGCAAAGAAAATTATCCTACTAAACTGGAAACATAAAAGCAAAATCTCTCACATACAATGGAAATCTCTGATGGTTGACAATTTACAGTTGGCAATCTATTATGACCATACAAAACCAAACAATAACTTTTCTGGAAACCTGGGACCCATTTATCACATATTTCAAATTTGGCAGGAATTGATGTCTGATCATTCATCATGCTCTCCCCAATTCCTCCTGCTTTTCCCCAAGACACCATTATCATAGGCACTTTGACACATTCACACACCTGAATAGAGCTTTCAAGACCAGACAGACTCCAACATTAGCAGCCCTGGAGATCTGCTTTCAATCCCAGCATTCAACATCCAACATTCAACTGTCAATATTGAGAAACTGCATACAGTGAAAACTATAAAACTAGTATGAGCATGTACTCCTATTTTTCTGTATTTGCAAAGGCCTGAAAATGTGTTTGAAATATGATTTTTCAGGAAGTTTTCAAAACAAAAGGTCATGGTCGGTGGATACTACAGGTCCCCACTGCACCCAGGATTTGTTGTTAACTATTCATGAACTACTCGGGAGGTGTGTGCATTGACAACTTTGACAAGCAAAGTGAAATATTGTTTTAAAGATGTTCCATTGCCATTCCATTTCGAGTGCTCCAAATAACCACACAGAGATACCTGAAAATGCACGTCTCAGTCCTCCAAAAAAACTGCAGTGCAGTTCCATTAGGAGTGAGATGGTAATCCCAACCCATTACAGGTAATGACCCCTACTGGTAAGGTTTTATGGGTATAAAGGTGTTGACATCTGACAACCAACAGTTACTAAGCTTGGCATGACAAAATGAACCGAGGACTTATGTTCATATTCAGCTATTTCTTCATGTGTTCTTAACACAATTACAGGAAAGAGTGCAGAAAAGTCCACCTTACTTAGCTAAAATTACAGGTACTGGAATTGGATTGGATTTGGATTTCCCCCCGCTACCAAAATCTCTAACCTGGCAAGATGATAGGTTACCAAAACATTGTCCAATAAATAAGCTACTTGAGTGTCTGATCATTGAACAGCATAAACTTAAACAAACAAAATACAAAAATGCAACAAAGTCAACATTTCAACTATGGTTCAACCAAAGAAAAACTGTAGGTGTGACCGTACCCTAAATCTGGAGAAGTCAGGCTAGCAGCAAAATGCCAGCCCTCAAAGCCTTGACCTCCTCTGTGATTAGATGCTGATTCACTCTCTCTCTCTCTTTCTCTATCTTTACACCCTCTTCTCTCTACTCCCTTATTCACTCTCCCTCCTCCCTCTTTTTATTCTTTTTTCCCTCCATCCATTCCAATCAGGACTTTGCATCATTTTGTTCCTCTTCTGCCTTCCACAGAGAGCACTCCATATCAACCTCCAGACATCAAGGCCTATCGCTGCCGGTTAATCCACAGGCAGCAGTAATCTGGTTGTGGTACTCACTCCTCTTTTTGTTAGAAACAAACAGATGAGCACAGAGAGGGAGATTACTGTACTGATTATCTAAATGCATGGCTGACTTTCTTTTTTTTTTTTTTTTTTTTTTACA
>CABFOQ010028417.1:3197-21256 GCA_900660455.1 Gephyroberyx darwinii | reverse complement strand
GTGCATCACACACTAAAATCTATGATGTCCGCCTGATGTCCAACATAAATGCCCTCAGCAACAGACTCCTTGGTGGTGCACTCTTGCCAGAATTCACTCCTCCTGGGAGACCCACTGGTAAGATACTCCAGGAGACACCATTCTCCTTGTGTCTACACCTTTAGTCTAACACATTCACAGTCTTTTCTCACCCATTCCAGTGCAAACTTGTCTATTCTTCTGAATTCAAAATATGTTGGTTTTTTTCATAATGAATCTTTATGGCAGGTGAGCGTATTGCTGTGGAGTATTTGCTGGCTCAGTCTGACAGAGGAGACCTGCTGGGTCCACAACAGCACAGTGAACTTTGCATCATTCTGCCAGACCTGCAGGTCGAAGTTCAGGAGGAGGAGTGTTTTGTCACCATAAGTGATGCAGCTGACATTGTCAGTGAGAGCCCACCTGAAGCCCCCCAGTGTGAAGACGAGTTGGACATTTCACCCCCTCACAGTCCTTTTCTCCATGGTGACTCACCCAACCCATCATCTCACACATCATCTCAGGTGATCTGACCATTGCACGATCATCTGTCATTGAAATTCTACAGGAAATTCTACAAGTGTTTTTGTGTTGCATGCTTATAGATCAATGGATTTTGTACAGAGGCAATTTTATAATCCAAGGATTAGGTTATAGGTTTCTCTCTCACAAATTCCCAGGAAACCAGTTTTGATGCAAGCGGTGTCTCTCACAGTCCTGTCACTCCAGCTAGACGTGTACTTACTGAGGACAATTCCTCTAGTGGACCCAACACATCAGCTCAGGTACTGTGACTAGTGACTTATCATTCAGTGGTGCTGCTCCGCTTGCGACCCGGGCTTATGTGCTGCTTTTTACTAACGGCACTTGAATGTATGTACATATGAATACTAGTATGTGGTTGACTGTGTCACATGTCTATGTACTCTGTATGTAAAATATAGAATGACATTTGTTAAATGCAGCGACACTGAGCCCAAGAAAAAATTCCCTAAGGGGACAATAAAGTATAATGTATCGTATTTGTCAATGGTTGTTCTTCATTTTTCAGGATAGCCGATGTGATGCAAGAGGTTTTCCTGCATGGGAGGCGGTTGATAAGTTGGTGGAGTACCTTGTCAACCTCAACCGCACAATAACTGCATTGTCAACCACAGACATAGCAGAGATTGTGCGGCTGTATTCCAGTCTACACCCCATGGACAAGTCTCCCGCCACATATACACTGAAATGCAAGAAGAAGACCTTGCCAGGGCCGTGGAGAGCTTCCAGGAAACGTAGTGGCTCTGCACCTGGTCAACAAGCAGCTGAAAGGTGAACTGACCTATAGTGGATCCACACATTTAGTAATTCACATGTATCATAATTATCATTAATTACATGTTACACTTAAGCAATATCATGCAAGCAGAGTCATGTTGTTCTGTATGCCCTCACAGCATTTTAGTAACATATTCAGACAGGTGGACTGCTATAAATAGTCAAATTGTGAAGTGGGGTTATACTGAATATCATTATTCATACAACGCCTCTCCAATCAAATTAGCGGACAGGAACTGTCTGTTGTATAATATTGATTATATTGTCTTTTTCTTTTACAGACTATTCATGACCCATGGCCAGGCTGCCCAGAGACCTGATACCAACAGAGTTTCAGAGTGTGTTTCCCTCAGGCTTTTGAAGGAGTATCAGCAAGCAAGAAACAGGCCAAAAGACTGCAAGGGTAAAACCTTGCCCATTCCACAGTCCATTGTTCAAACATACGGTCACATTAAACAACTCCTTGAAGACACCCGGGTGATACAGGACCAGACCAACTTGGTGCTAGTTACCATCAACAACACCACAGTGTCTTCTTGGTGAGATACGTTTTTGGCTTCCTACATTCACTTTAACAGCTGCACATGAGAAATATAAATATATTTAATTATTTTAACATAATTACATTTAACCAGGAAGGATTTGATTTAGCTACAACCTTTGCAATTGTGCTTGTCTGAAATAGTAAACATTTTGTATTGTATTTATTCCAGGTTGCATGAAAGACAAAAAAGAACAGACAGGGACTCATTGCTGCAAGGAGTACAGCTTCCCCAGAAGGTCTCTGCAGCGAAGGATTCCCTGCCAAAAGCAAGAGAGCTCCCTTCTGCACCTGTGGAACATGGACATGTAGTGATGGAGTTTCAGGAGCCAGAAAATCGAGAGGGCGATACGCCCACGCCACAGTGTCAGAACTGGCTCGGCACAGCACTGTCCTCCTGGGTCGTATGCATGGCCTAGTTCTTCTGCCTCATCCGCATACCAGCAGGGTTATCTGCCACCAGCCCCATCTCCTGCCTGCTCCTCGTACGAGCAGAGTCACCTACCACCGGCCCCATCTCCTGCCTGGTTCTCATACCAGCAGAGTCACCTACCACCAGCCCCATCTCCTGCCTGGTTCTCGCAGCCGCCACCATCTCCCTCTCAGCAATACTACCCTTCAGCCTCGTATCATCAGTATCATCACAATATACCACCATCTCCAGTATCAACACCAACGGCAACAGCATCATCATCAGATCAGTCATCAGTCCACTTAAATCGTCACCGACAATGGAGACAGCAAAAGGCAGCACTTGAAGACCAGGAGTGTGTGGCAAGAGGGGAGCAACCAAAAAAGCGGCACTGCAAAGAGGACTATCATTATCAGTGTAGAACATGTGGTCAGTCCAAAAGCAAAAGCACTGGCCATACCCAGATGAAGGGAAAGTGGTACTGTCCAGCATCTGGACAGACCATGGAAAGAGACTCTTGACAAGCAGTAAAATAATTTTTTAAGAATTTTATTTTAGTTATTAGTTATTAGTGTCAGTTTCAGTTTGAGAAGAATGTGAAGTGTACTTTTTTAATTGTTGTTATATAAGTGAATATGTTGCTGAAAAATGTGTTCAGTGTCCTCCAGAAACATTAAAAAGAATCTGAGAAGCAAAAGTTTACCTGTCAATTTGTTATTTCTATGAAAACAAGTAAATATGTTTTGTGAAGAAAGGTTAAAAGTGAGTGAAAAGAATATTGTGTTGAAATATAACACTGGTATAGCAGTATGTATGGAGTCCCCCCCCCTTTCTCTCTCTCTTTCCCCCCTTTTTCCCTTCTTTCCCCCACCCTAGCAGTCCCTTTTGCTCCATTTTTGGCCAAGAGGTTAAGGCGTTGGACTCAAAATACAATGGGATCTCCCCACAGAGGTTCGAATCCTGTTCGTGATGATGAGTTTTCATAATTTGTGAGCACAGTAATTTAATAAGCTTTGGCCATTTGATATAACAACAAAACAGGACGACATACCACGTGTCTATGGTAAGAAAATTCATGCATATTGCAAAATGATCTGTTTGATTCGGTTCAAACGTGTCAAAGTACCTAGTTTGTGGGCATAAAATAATTGCATTATATAAAATAAAACTTCAAGTAATATTTTGCGATGATTAGCTTATGTTACATAAAATATATTAATAAATGTGACAAATTAAAAAAATGAAACGTTGTATTGTTTCGCCATAACGTTCACGTTGAATTATCACGTGCTCTCTTGCTCTCGCGTGGTTTACTGATGAGGAAGCTCATATGGTACAAACCGACTTCATTACTTTTTCCATGTTCGGTACAGTATTTTGTCTGTCTGTTGATCACTGGAAGATTTGTAACTGTGAAATATAATATGAAACTTGGACATTTTTGCCATTATCCGCCGTTCAGTCTGTGTAATATAGCAAGCAAAGAAATACCCACCCGTACTCCCCTTTCCTTTGTCGAATAGTGGAATCAACCGGGGTTTATAAATATAACCGGCTACACGCGGTGACGTACATTGTGGGCATTGTGCCGGGAGGGGAAAGCGTCTTAGAGCTTGTATAGATTTTACATCGCGTGAAGGGGCTGTAGCATGATTTAAATATAACAACCAGGTTCAATCAACATAATTGTTTTTTTTCTAACAACCAACGTCATAGGGCCATAATTACAAATACACACTTGTAGACACTCTTGTAACAAAGTAGTTGGTCAGACTACGCGCTAGCAAAGCTAACAGCTGCTATAGCACATACAACAAAGGCGATCGATTGGGCCGATAGCATTAACTACAGTTGTCAGTCGAAGGAGCCATATGTAGAAGTAGGTGGTTGGAAACAGATAACGTCAGATCTGGTGTGAAATCACAGGAAGTCAGGGGAGCGGTCTTTTAGTTGAAGGAAAAAATAAAACATCTCAGTACAGCCAGACACGCTATTCCGAAATTGTCAACATAGTATCAATATTTTACTGATTGGACATCTTGGCGGACTTAATAGGTCAACCGCTGAGAATTACTTACGATATAAATACGTTTTCCACGCTAGCTAACGTGTGCAAAAGGAAGTAGCCATTATGGCGAGAACCGTGAAAAGAAAGACATCCATAGACATATCCTTCTGAGAGTATGCTAAAGTAGCTAGCTAACAGTTACGGAATCATTGCTTAGCAAAACCAACTAGTTGAATTACCCTGATAGCGGTAGCTTGTTGGGGAAAAGGCACTTGACTTTTCAACGCTTTGTTCCAACATCATACGAGTTTGTGGTGTTTGGCTCGATAGTAGTTGGCTAATCTAATTGAGCCGCTGTGCTGCCTAGAAACAATTACGCTGTATCTACAGGGGTTTAACAAAGCTAGCTAACAGGCTAGTTAGCTAACGCTAGATGCATAAACTTTAAGTCTCTGGTAGTAGCAGGTTTACGTGACAGGAAGGGAGCTAACGATAGTTAGCTGTTTTGCTGACATACTCTAACGATGGCAAACCCCACAAACGAGGCCTTGTTCTTGATAAAGGACGTGAAGCCTGGGTCGAAAAATTTGAATATCGTATTCATCGTTTTGGAAATAGGTAAGTTGTTGAACATGACTAACGTTATATGGAATGCGTCTCCTCATGCCATTGACTCGTTTCCGTTTTCTTAAAGACCAGTGGTGGATATTGTTTGGCTACAGTTATAGGCAAATGCTTTGTTTTTAGGTTGGGTCCACAGCTCCCCATATACACGTGGGCAATTAGGCCCTCGGTGACTAAATTTAAGGTCTATGAAGTCAATTCTTACGTTCAGCTTGTTTTGGTTGTGTCAGGGCGAGTTACCAAAACGAAGGATGGCCATGAGGTGCGCTCCTGCAAGGTGGCAGACAAGAGCGGGAGCATTGCCATCTCTGTATGGGATGAGCTTGGCAGTCTTATTCAGCCAGGGGACATTATCCGGCTGACCAGAGGGTAGGATTTTTCTCTCATGGACCCCTGATGTCATTCACAAAACTTGCCCTATAATTAACTTTTGATTTTTACATGGGTCTACTAGATCTACGAATTCCCTCAAGATCTTAAGAATAGTGGAAGAATACAATTACTAGCATATGACCTGGTTGTGTAGAAAATAGTCTTGAGATGTTGTTAGTTTACAGAATCTCTCAAGGTCTTAAATTCCAATGTTTTGGTTAGGTAAGTTTTACATGCACCTTTGTATGTTCCTTGGTTTGATAGATATGCGTCCATTTGGAAGGGCTGCCTGACCTTGTACACTGGGAGAGGAGGGGACCTGCAGAAGATTGGAGAGTGAGCGTTTATACTTAAAGGAAGTTCTTGTCCCCACTGTAATTCTGCTTGTCATCCATATCACCCCTACTCACCATCAGACCTATGGCCTACCTCACTAGGGCAATTGTTCAGTGACATACTCATTCTAATTCTTTGTTTGATACAAACCTAAATATACTACTTTTTCCTGACAAATGAAAACACATGCCACAGTAAAATAATATACATCTTTCACATTGGTTTGTAGTTGTTTTGTTTTTTCCTTAGTGCCCATAATAACTTCCAACTGTGAGAACAATTTCAAGGCATTTTCAAATAAAATTAATAACCACACTGAGTATATACCTATTATTTCTTTGAGTATCAAGCCCTAAAACCCATTTAAATATACTGTCTGTGTGGCTTCAAACTTGGGCATGGGTCTTCGGTGGTTTTCTATTTAAGTCTCTTCTGTAGAGAATAGAAGCATAAAAGGCACATTATGCTTCCCTGCTTGTTAATGTTGTTTCTTAATGGCTAATGTAGTTTTCTGAGCCATAAAGAATTGAAAGTACTTATGTGACAAGATAAATAACCCTAAGAATAGTAATACTGAAAGTGATCACCAAAACTGACACCATTTGGGTAGTTTATTTCTAAAGGATGCAAAACCATGTTTTTTTTTTTAAATATCCAAGACCTTATTCTGTGATGTTAGTTGATGACTCTTGCCAACCATTGAGTTTCTGTTGTCTGATTGTGTATTTTGTCTCCCAGGTTCTGCATGGTTTATTCAGAAGTGCCCAACTTCAGTGAACCGAACCCAGAGCTGCTAACCCAGACCAACCAGCAAAACAAATCTGTAAGTATAAAACAAATAATTTGTTGATGTCAACCTTTGACATTAACAGGGGGTGTGTCTGTTGCTTGTGAATCAACAGACTAACCCTAACCCTAACCCTGTTGCTTCACCCCGCTATCAACCAGCTAGCGCAGAGGGATTTTGGAGTCAATTTTGGGGTGAAGTTAAGTGGGTTCTTTACTTAAAAAGTAAAACGTTTTGACCAAAAAGATGTTTTCAGAACAAGAAAAGAACAAAAGTGATATGTGTTCTTTGGCGTCAAGCCCCCAAGGCGAACTTTGTCTTTTGTCTTTTTCTTGCTCTGAGAACTTCCCTTGTCGGCAATTGGTCTAAATGCCATTGCATCGTGGCAGGGGACGGAGTTCAACCTCCTTTTCCGATTCATTCACTGTACTGGGAGCAGCACATTCGGCGCAAACGGCTAGCAACAATGTAGCAATATTTTATTGGAATATACCATCTTTCTCTTCCTGTTTTTTTCATTTTTAAATACACCAAAGCCACTGCCAACTCACACTTGTGCGCCTTTCACCACCATCATTGTTTTGCTTTGTTTTGTCTCTGTTTCTGGCAACTCTCTCTGGAAATAGGTGGCACTGAATCACTCTGTGACCCCTAGTAGCAAGGAATGACATAAAGAAGTAAACTGAGTATACTGACAATGGTGTTCAGGGACATGTTGACCGGTTGTTCCTTGTTTGTTCTTTTGTATTTTTGAGTATGCCGCTGCCTTTACACCTACCTGTGAAGACCACGTCTAATGCGCTAAGTCTAAGGCCCAATCCCAATTCACCCCTTGGCCCTACCCCTTAGCCCTTCCCCTACGTTTTGTGCGTTCACATGTAAGGGTAGGATGTCCCAATTCTTGTTGGGATCGAGGGGTAGGGCGAAGTGTAAGGGCTACATGGCCCTCCAACGGGAGATTTTTCAGGGGCACACTTCAAACCGAGGGTTATGAGAAATCTCCGACAATCATCAGCAAGATGGTGGTGAACGCTGCACAAGCAACAAAAGGAAACCACAAAAGTAGTATTTTCTTCATTAATAAAGATTTTAAAAAATATTAAAACCGTCGTATTATCTTAGTTTAATGTCATTTCAATGTATTATAGACCTTTTTATAACAAGCATAACAAAAAATCGCTAGTATGCCGATCGTTACAACATTGTTTTAAGGTTGATTTGTGCATGACAGTCCCGCATTTTGACATATTTCCATGTTGCATTTCCCCCTTTGATGGCATATGACGCCCGAAATATAACTACAGTCCAGCAGCGAAGTTGCTGCATTTGTTACCGCTCCTCTAATATCAGTGCAGACTGGCAGGGTAAGAGCACAGAGCACCGCTATTCTGTCATGAAGTGGCCTGGTAATGAAGCAGTGTTCTTTTTTATTTTATGACTTGTTTGATCGATTGATAGCATGAAACTTATAAATTGTGAACGAAATGCGAGCGTCCATGCTTTTCTATCGCCGTCATTGTGATAATACTATTATTGCCGTTATTGCCATTTTTTGCCATTTGTTTTAGGATATTTCTTATACGAGTCTGTTGACCAAAGTTGTTTATTGTATAGTGATGTGTGTCCCTATCTTGTCTTGTACTGCTGCAAACTGCAATTTCCCCTCGGGGCCAATAAAGAACCATCTATCTATCTATCTCATAGTAATGTCCGCCAACAAACTTGTTGCGTCTGTTTATGTAAACGCCAACAACGATGATGTGATGACGTATCAGGGTCTTGAAGGGTTGTCCCAATTGTTAGGGGAAGACTACCCCTGTAACTCTGAGGGGCAAGCTGAAGAGCGAAGGCCACTTGAAAACGAGGGGTAGGGGTAGGGCCAAGGGCTGAATTGGGATTGGGTCTAAGTCAATCACCCAGTGCTATTTTCATGAATATAGATAGACCTGTCTAAAATACCGCACACCGGTTTTGTTAGGCTCTTTACCCCAGATTGAGGTAAATCCTTCACCTATGGACTAACAGAATACAATCTTTTTTAATATGTTAAGCACAACTAACTATTTAAGCTCTACACCTGTGGTAACTGAATTAATGTGTGAATCATAGACAGTCAAGCTGCATCATTATGCACAGGAAGCATGTGACAGGGGTTGCAATATCTCAATAACAACGTAAGACAGGGAGAAGAAACACTTAAAATTCTGTACACCTCATATTGTAGTAGTTTCTTCTTTGTTGGGTCACAACCTATAGGAGATATGGAGTATGTGATTGTGAGACGCAGAAGACGATACCGGGAGCACATATACAGTTGGCGGATCTCTTATATTAAATTGTCTGAGTATGAGGGCTGTACAGTGCGCTCCTTTTTTGTGCTGTAGGTGAAGCTACTCTTTAATTCATGTTGTGTACATATAAATGGCTAATTAATAAATTAATTAATTTCCATTTAAATAAGCTAATTCTACATTCTCAGCCCTTTGAGGACATAAATGCGACCATGTCGACTCTGCACCTCCTGGACAAGAACATCAGTTTCTTCTTGCTGATGCTTTTATGGGGGTACCAGTTGGGACTTGGCGCAGCCATCACAAAATTATCAATATGCCATTGTTCAAGCGCACTGCTTTTTATAGGGGATAAAATGAGCTGATTTGATTGGCCAGATTTGAAGCGAGCCCTTACCACACCTACTCATAATGGATTCTATACACAGCTCTACACACCTCTGGTCACCAAAATACCAAAACAGTCTGGACTGAATCTTTTTTATATTTTGTTGTTTTTAGCCTATGGTGAAAGTTAATGGGATTTTTGGATCCTACTTGCCAATTGTTCTCTTCTTAAAATGGGTGAAATAATGAAAGGAGAAATTACTTATTTGATTGAATTACTGAATTTAAAAAAATATATTTTTCTAACAACCATGGTGCGGAAGTTGTTTTGCCCGGGTCACAAAGGGACAAATTCTGGGATGGTAAGTGGCTAGTGATTATTACTTAAAATTAACACTGTTGCTGCTGGCCAAGTCACCATGGAGATGTACCCTGCTTAAGTGAGCCACTGTTGTGAGACCGAAAACCCAGGGGTTAAGCCCAAAGTGATTTTATTAACCCACTAATCTTGCTTGTGAGACAGGCTTGTGGCCATGCTAAGCTACAATATCAAGTCAATCATGTCATTGATACGTCAATTAAAATAGGTGTGTTAAACGAGTGTCTGTTTTAAGACATTCTCTGTTGGCCTATATTGAATATAAACCCAGTTATGTGTGGCACTAAGGCACATGTAGTTTGCACCTTTTTGTTATTTTGATCTCACCAAGATCATTCATACCAACACTTTCAAGTAAACCCAGGTTAATTTTTTGGTTCCTGAACACCAATGGTGGCAGGTTGCCAATGGTGAAATTCCTATAAACTGGTGATTTAGTGACATTTTCTTTCTGGTATCTTACTAACAGGGTAAACCAGACCAGAATCAGAGGGGAAACTCTCCACCCAATCAAAATTCAGGTACACCTGTCCCACCAGGTAAGTTAAGTTGTATTTTCAATTATGGCAATATGTACCATGTTACCAATTGCTTGCTTTTATTTATTTAAAAGTGCCATAGATTGTTGGTCTGGTTCATCAACATTACAAAAAGTCTCAATCTTGATAATTTAATCTAGTATTTGCTCAGTTTACAAAAGGGTTTTTTTTTTCAATACAACTTGGTTTGTTTAAAAAAAAAAAATCCAAGAAGCAAGTGGCAATTTTTAAAGAAACTGCAGATTACTCAACCTGTACATGTCAGTTCTTGAAATATGCTTAATTGAAAGTGAACTTCTCTCATCAGAAAAAATGTCATGTCAAAAATATTTTTTTCTCTTCTTAAAAAAAAAAAACGGTATATTAATACACAATACCCATTTAGTTGGAGAATTTTTCTTCTCCCAGTGAAAGGCTGATATGTGTTTTACTCCTCCACAGGTAACGGTACCATGCATCCATTTGCCAACAACCCGCCTCCTGGTGCGCCTCGTGATCCTGCATTTGGGAGTGTCGGGCGACCGAATGGTCGATCACCTGGCAATGGCGCGCCTCCGGTGACTGTTGCTGGACCCCCCACAGCCACAAAACCCTCAGTTACCATTAGCAATGGCAGGGACCCACGGCGTGCCAAAAGATGAAATTGGAGATGGGAGAACATGTAGGGAACCCGATTCCCAATTTCTCCCACCCCCATTTTAACCCTTGCCCCTCCTCCTGTTGCAGCCTATAAAGGCTTTCACAACAATGAAATAATAAATTATAGGCTACTAGTATGATTTGTATACAGGCTAACCTAGTCAAATGTGTCATTGGAGTATAATGCTAGTAGCTCTGTTAGTAGCTCAGTGAGTGATTGTGATCTACCACTTGATGCACTAGCAGGACTTGGAACTGTCAAGCATTGGTGCTTGACTTTTGTTCAGCCTACTCAATCCATGCACTTGCCCTCTAAATCTCACTGCAAAATGTCAGTTCTGTGCCAGTGTTGCCTCTCCACACCACTCCCCTGCCCCTTTCTGTTCTTTGGAACTACACACCCTACTTGAACACTTGATGCACTTTCTTCTCTTATTTTATAGTAAAAAACGTAGCTGTCATCTAATTCAGGAAATCAATTTCTGCTTTTCAGTAGAAAAGGCCTTAATTTGGTGAAAATGAGTTCTTGGACTGAATGCACAAGTGAAACTCTTCAAATGGTCTCTCTTAACCAAATTGTATCAGAAACGACTGTGAGAGAAGGTGATAGTTTGGGATTTTTAACAATGGGTAGGTAGAATAGAACTGGATCCAATGGTTTTCATGAGATGTTTTTCTTGTTTGCCATCGTTTGTAACTTAAATACTGGCAAAGGGGTTCACCAAATAAATTTTACAATAATCCTGCCACATTGGGTTTTCTGTAGTCTGTTTAATAGTCAATTTACACTTGTGGCCATTCAAGTATCCCTTACCTCCAAAATGTCCTGAAACCTTTTAATCAACTTGCTGTTTTGGAGCCAGAATTCAATTCCTATTAAACTGTTGGGGTCTCACAATAAGCAAAACAATACTGTGTTAACAAATAAAATCGGTGTGGTGATGTCAAGTTAGTTCTACAGCACTTAAAATGGGTTTACCACAAAGTGCTGTAGAGAGCGACAGAGGGCATAAATGCAGATAAGAGAAATGTATTGCAAATTTCTGTCCCCTTTAAAACAAGCTAGCAGTCTTCAAGTCATTCCTTGTGATATGCAACACAATACAAATAAACATTTTGAAGAACAAGCCCCAAGGTTTTCTTGCCACAAATATTGAAAGTGCCAGAGTTCAAAAAAATAAAACATTGCAGTGGCATAAGCTTTCTAGGTGCCTTGGTTAAGTATTCACTTTGAGCAATGTGTTAAGGGTAGTTTTTTTTGTTTGTTTAGCATGTTGCTGGATAAGACAGCTGCATGTACTTTCTATTAAATAAATCTAATTGATTTGGCAGGTCTTCAGACAAATGATATGATGAAATGATATTCACTATCCCTCAGTTGAGCAGAAGTGGGTCTTTATGAGTTGATAGCGGTATGTGAACTGGGTATGAGGACAAGTTGGTGAATACAGAAGAAACAATATGACAGATGGTTTAGTCTCTGACTAGTCAGATGTACAACCACTACAATATAAAATGAAAAATATGGTTAAGCAAATTTCCATCTAAGCCACTAGTCCTAATGTTTAGAGATGATGTTCTATTATAAAATGAACCATCGCGGCAACATTCACAAGCACTTCAAAATGACCACAATCACTACTGCGTAAGATTTAAGTCGAAACGGTATTAATCACTCATGCTATATGTTTGTATAACCCCACTGACCTTTGATATTCGAAGTTGGAACATAGAAGTGTGGCAGGAAGTATGATGCTAGAGACTCGTGTGTATGTGTCAACAGAAGTGCTTGTCATAAGTTGGGAACTTCCTCAGCATACAGAAACATTTAGAAAAACAATTGTCAGAAATTCAGGACCATTAAGAACATACAGTTAATAGTACTTATATAATTATATCAAGGTGTGTAACTAGAGACTAGGCATTTCCACCTATTTCAGCTGCTGTGCATGTGGGATCTGTTTTTTTTTTGTTTTGTTTTTTTTAAATCTAATTTATATCAGGTGCTCAACCTCAATGATTCAAAAACATTTTATGTATGTTTGCATCAAATTATGTGATAACTTTCCCTAAATACTTCTATAGTTCTTACAAAGAATGCTGATTTGTGCATGACATGTATCAATGGTTTCTTTTTCAGTTTTGCAATTGGTGTGACAGCACTAACTCATGACAATGACATTTCAAGTAATGTGGTTTAGGAATATTGAAACTAGTGTAGCCAATACTGGTGTACTGCCAAACAAACCATTGGCCAAATTATTATAGAATGTAATGTTTGGAGCTTCTCCAGTTGTGATGTTCACTAGGACAAGAAATCATTACTATTGAAAAATTAAAGAAGGTCTAACCCAAACAATATAGTCTCACTACAGAATTGCAAACCATGGGATTAATATAATGACTGAGTGAATGACAGCTGAACATGAAAAAGAAGGTTTAAAGATACAAAATAATTGTACAATAAAGTGTAGCCACTCAAGAGAAATCCAAAACAGCTGAAAATAAACTCTTGATACAAGGATTTACAATACATGACAGCTAAACATGAGTAACTGTATTTTTAAGCAATAGTTTAAATTGTACAATGTAAACTTCTGTTGTTCCCTCCTATTTGGAATTTACATCAATATTTGTTAAATGTTTTAAACTGTGCATATTTGGCAAACAGGAAAGCATAGTTAGGGGAGGGGCGAACACAAATAAAATCTTTGTTCCTTGTCTCTTTTGTGACATACCAAGACAACACAATGACTGGTGAGCATTTTTATTCTCAGAGTTATAAATTATTTTGTTAATTTCATTCAAATGGACTGGCAGTTTTAACATTTATAGTACTTAACACTTCATCAATCATACCTCATTGAAATATATGGTACATTGAGTAAGCAGTATATTTGATTTGTTTTAAAATGCAATATCCTGGTGAAATATGGTATGAAATATCTTAAGAAATGTAGTTAATCATATGTAGTCAAACTTCAACATGAAAGTGTAAAGAGTCAAAAGGTTGAGATTGGAATTATAAAGCTATATATATTTCTAGGAATATGTTTGTCATATATCTTTAAAAAACAAGATCATTTCTTAAGTTAATTTTACTGCAGACACTATTAAGAGTGTAAATTCAGCCACATTGAGTTGCCATGATCTGGAACGAAAGTAGTGAGTAGAGAAATCTTTTCAAAGATACATACACTTGTATTGCACACTTACTGTTTGTGAAAAAAAATGAATCCCTCACCTTAACAATACACAACATCCTGTGTTATTGAGCTACAGTGGGGTCCAAAAGTCTTAAGTCCACTACGAAGATCTCTTGTTTCATCATTTATCACAAACTAATACAAATTTGTAGTCAAATGATATTTCTCAAACAAGTTTACATCATTTTCAAAAATAATTTATTAATATTTTAACGGAAGTAGTAGCAGTAGCGACAGCACATTATTAGTTGTTAAAAGAACAAAACAGTTAACACTATTAGGAGCATACATGTGTTCATATTTGAATGAAATATTTGGTGTGACAACAATTTGAGGAAACCTTACTAAATGGTGTGCGAACAAGATATTCTGATATATTCCAATCTGGAGAGAGTAATTTCCAAATTTGAAATAAAGCCTTTATTACACAATGAACAGAAACCCAATACACTTTGGCAGTGGCTCCAATTGAATAAAAGTATTCATGGGGTGTAACTAGAACCCAATGAAAAGATATTCAAATAATGCAATATTGTGCTGGTCAGGGGTGATAGTTACCATGCAGAAAAGAACATAGCTGACTCATGGAGGGTCAGCATCATCAGCTAGCTGATGGAGGGTTAGTTGAGCAATTATGCACAAGTCTGATTAGCTGACTGATTAAGGGGGCCCAGTTTAACCAATATGTACATGTAAATAATCTCTGTGTACAGTAATTTACCACCACCAGAGATGTGCATGAACTACCTAACATGATGATGGTAGAGCTTTTTGTATGGTAAGGATCTAAGAAGGGTCAGGTCTAATATTCATATATTAGACCTGACCCTTCTTAGTCCTCTGCAGTACGCAGAGGATGGCCAGTGGCCTAATGTATGCAGAGAGTCTGAGGATATGCATTGCATGGCAGCTCTAGTAGCTGTGCCAATCCTAAAAAGAAGACTTGAATAGCTACAGGGAGAAAAGGAGGATGCAATATTAGTAATTATAACAGGGAAAGGGCTCAGCTTTGAAATGCTTTAAATAAAGTCTGTAATAATCAGGGTGACTACCAAATCAGTGGTTGTAGTAATTTCTCCAATCCTGAGGAAGCCATAAAAGGCCAATACAAAAACACATTCTAAGAGAATTACATATGGACAGAATAAGCCTTCTCTAGGGGCTGAAACCATTTGATGTAAAATGGGGAGAGTAATAAGACTCCTAGGAACAGGAGAAAAAACTTTCACTATGCCTTGTGGCATTCATTTTATTGAAGGATTAGAAAACAAACTAACATAAGAGTGATCCAGACATCTGGCTTGGAACTGAATACTTGCCACCAGACTGTGACAGGTGGTTGGAGGTGACGGGTGTCCATGCAATAGGAAATTAATGCACAAATAGTGGAAATGGCAATTGGCACACCAACAGTGACCAGACCAAACATTTCCCAGGCCATATAAAGATTTAAGGTGGATACTGCCGAGGCCGCTCTCAAATCTTTTAGCAGATTCCAGATAAAAATAAATTAGAGTTAGTTAAGAATCAGGGCTGAAATTGGAGGAATTGAAATGGGCTGTTGGTTGGCATAGGGGCAGTAGCTCCAGAATGCCTGAATATTAAAATCGAGACAAGGAGTCAGCTATTTTATGATAAGCTGTAATAATTATTGCGCAATCTGACAAATACAGGATCGTTTTTTCTCAGACAGGGAGGCTTTCATTTCAGTGCTGTCCAGTATAGTACAGAGAAACTCAATATGTAGCTGGGCCAAGAACACTGAATTTCCTTGAATTTAAATAACAAGGTGCTAGAAAATAGAAAATACATAACTTGCTTCTATATTTACCAATACACAGGGCCTTATGTTATAATCATTTGTGCCATAATCCAGGGTCAGCATTCCCATAACCACAAACCACAAATGGAGACTATAGACGGCATAAGGTTACACTATCATCCACAGGACCATCAGACACCTTTCACTAGCTACCTTATCTAAATACTATCACGTGGGCACCTCCCATCATAAATATTAAGATCATACAGTTTATAGTACTTGTTTATATATCAATTATATCAAGGTGTGCAAATGTTGCAATTGGTGTGACAGCACTACCTCATGACAATCACATTTCAAGTAATGTGGTTTAGGAATATTGACACATAGTGTAGCACCTGTTATAATACTCTATAATGAAATGTTTGGAGCTTCTCCACAGCTGTGATGTTCACTAGAACAAGAAATCTGTACAATAGAAAAATGAAAGAAGGTCTAACCCAAACGATATAGTTTCACTACAGAAATCCAATTGGAAATCTAAAATGATGACTAAGCTCTTCATATAAAGACTGAGTGTATGCCCGCTGAACATGAAAAATATCAAAGCAGGTTTAAAGAAAGAAAGAAAGAAAACAGCTTGGAAAAAAAACTCTGATACAAGGATTTAAAGTATTTACAAACAGCTAAACATTATTAACTGTATTTGAAGTAATAGATAATAGTACATTTCTGTTGTTCCCTCCTATTTGGAATTTTACATCAATATCTGTTAACTGTGTGCATATTTGGCAAACAGGAAAGTATGGTTAGGGGAGGGGTGAAAAGAAATAAAATCTTTGTTCCTTGTCTCCTTGTGACATAACAAGTGTCTCCTGCAAAGACACCACAATGACTGGTGAGCATTTTCATTCTCAGTTACAAGTTATTTTGTTTATTTAATTTGATCCAAATAGACTGGCAGTTTCAACATTTGTTGTACTTAACACTTCATCAATCATACTTCATTGAAATATAAATTATACATGTATTATCGCCTTCTTCTGAAGTGCAGTTACCCTATGCCCAGTCTTGTTATGTAACCAACTTGGCTTCATTAGTATGTAATTTCAAGCCCATAATGGCAGACGGAGAAATGGCGACTGCGCAATAAAAAAAAGTGCTCATAGATGCAATGTAGACCAACACTTTTAAATATTTGTGATATTTTTATATTGACTCAGGGTCAATATAGGTCTGACTACTTCTACAACGTTTCGACCGCGAGAACTTTCCCCAAGGACTAGGGACTTTTGTACTGAACGCGTTTCAATCGCCAGGGTCTAAATTAAGTACCCGGGACCTTTTTACCCCCAAAAACAGTCTCTGCTCGGGGGGGTAGTACTTTTCAAAAGTACCGGTACTTTGGGGGTGGGGCTTGCAGCGCTGAACATTTCTGATTGGTTGAGTACCAGCAGGTCACAGGTCGGCATTCTCTGGCGCAGCAGCCACTAAAGACTGGGCTACTGCGTTGTTGGAAGCTATGGTGGAAGACACAGAAATGGACGATCAGTCGGTTGAAGGTAAGTCACATACGGCCCACACGATGCTTGTTAAATGTTATAACGCTAACTGATGTAATGTTATTTGTTAACCTAGTCAAAAGCTAACGTTAGCTACATGCTAACGCCAACTGCTAATGGTGTAGAATCGTGGTGTTCATAAGGCAAGGGTTGGCTAAATCCATCGTACAAAATGTTATCATGTTAATGTAGTCGCAGTGAGACAAAACCTAACGGTTATTTTATTTTTATTTTTTATTTTTTTATTTTTATTTTTTTCAACAAAATGTACAACAGGTGTATACAGAATGGAAAAGAGGCTATTACAGCCACTAGAGATCATTTTCTTCCAAATCTATAAGCTGTTTACAATATATATAATTATGAGAAATTCTAATCACAACTTTTGATAGGTTTGAAAATTCTTTTGTAAAATAAGTAATCAGTAATCTGACACCTCACTACAATGTGTTCAGAAATTTAAGTAGACCTGTATGTGCGTCTAGCCCCTCGGCCTCTACAGTGGATGACAGTGCCCCGTCACGCTGGTTTGCACCCTGGTTTGCTGGTTTGGTGGCACCCGATTCTTCTCTGTACTCATCACCATTCATTTCACACAGGTTATGCAGAACTCAACATGCTGGAAAGTTGGAACCACGGTTTCCCACCACTCCGTTGCTCTATTGTGTACCCAAACGGATGCCGAGTCAGTCTCAGTCATCTCACGGTCAATCTCCGCAATAATCTCCACTCATAAAATCTGTTATTACTTTAAGTCGAGCAGTCGAAGCAAAGGATTCAAAACGCCCGAAATGCTAATCTCTTTTCCAGCGTTGACTCAATAGGGGTTATGCAACAAACTTCCGTATTCTGTAAAACAGGTCGCATCGCTAACGTAACGTGCTAACGTTAGCAGATACATACCCTCATAGTCGCATATGTATGAGGAAGCGTATA
>CABFOQ010028411.1:4184-26275 GCA_900660455.1 Gephyroberyx darwinii | reverse complement strand
CCGTCTTCCCGGCAGGTCTGGCAGCTTCAAGGCTCAAATTCCTCTTTGAGAAGCTTTTTATGTTGTTGTGAAACATCAACACGTTTGGAGGGCGGGTGTTTTATTTGTTAAAGCAAAGCAACGGCCTATCATACACAGATAACTACGTCACCAGACATTTTTTCATAATTTATATTGATGTAATAATTGGTAATAACTACAACTACAGGACCTCCAGTCAAATGAATCCATCTTGAACTACCATGTGATAGAAAATCATCTTTCAACTCTTCTACCTCTTCTGCCAGACTCGTTTCATCCCTCCATCATACATTATCATTCTAGTGTCAAGGCACTGTGACCTTTGACCTCACTCCCTGGAAGGTGCTCTGTTCAAGAGCAACTTGCCTGAAATGTAAAAATATCAGTGAGTGAAAATGAAAATGTCTCAGTCCCACAAACGTTTCATCTATTTTGTTCCAGTCCCACTAAGAACCACCTCTCTGTCTACAGTGATGAAAGTGCTGAAGTAAATCCTCCCGGTGGATCATCTGGTCGCCCCATCCCTCCTCCACCAACCTCCAGTGATGAGAGCGAAGAGCCACAGCAGGGCCCCGCTGGGGGCCACAGACCCCCGACTCAGACCGGGACTCAAACCCACAACCACAGGCCTACCAGGCCAAATGTGGGGCAGCGACCCACTGGGAGACCAGGGGTGACTGGGGTAAGAATTGAAGAAGAGGAAGAGGAGGAGGAGGAAGGAGGAGGAGAGGAGGAGGAAGAAGAGGAAGGAGGAGGAGAAGAGGAAGAGGAGGAGGAAGAGGAAGAGGAAGAGGAAGAGGGAAACTGAAAGAATGTATTGATGTATGGGTGTTTTGGGCGTCCTTCATAAATGTAATTTATAACGTTACCGTGAAATCACAATCAGCTGTTACACTGAGATCATCTCTATCACTACCAACATATAAAAGATGAAGACACGCGTGTTATTTTTATCATATTACTGAAACGACCAATGAAATCCAGAGGAAATTCAAACATTTTTATACCTTTAGGTCCATAGTCACCTTTTGTGTTGTTCTCTGTTGAACATGTGGTGTGAAGGTCCAGGTCTGGTTTCTGCTCCAACTATCTCTCAGGACCGAGACTATCAGGACATTTCTGATCTGAAGTGGATCAACAAGCAGCCGAGCTGGAACATTCAACACTTCACTGGTTGGAGGAGAACATCAGAAACATGTTTACATCATGTTTTCTAAGTTCCATAACTTTTCCAGGCCTGGAAACACAGGTTTTGAATTTCCTGTAGGAACCCTGCATAGTGTTTTTATTCATCTGAGGCTGACGTGACTCTCAGCCGAGTCAAACTGCAGAAAGAACAAAATTAAATATCGTCTCTGTAGAACAATTTATCACTTCAGATCTGAAGCGCGATCCACGTTTTAAAGACATTTATGTATAAAATATCTCCATAAATATGATGTGATCTTCAGTTTTCTTTTTGATGTACAAACCGCTTTGTACTGGAAGACATTGACGGACAGGAAGTGACTTTATTAAAAAGATAAAGACAGCAGACTGACAGTTTGTCTTCGGTTCCTCAGGAAGGAATTCACCGTAACAAAGCAACCACACTTCTCTAGATTTGATAGAAACATTTTATTTTAGTCTCATACATTAATCTCAATTCACAATTCACTATTGAACAGAGGCTTTGTCATGAAGCGCTGAGGCTCCACCCCCAGCATGGTTCCAGGAAGTGATTTAACCATTCCTATTGGCCATGGAGATTCACTGAAGGCTGATTGGTTCCACACGTTTCAGAAAAGCTAATTGCATACATACACTGGTCTAGTAACTGTTGAGGAGCCATGAAGCAACAGACTCCATGGACAGCTGCTGAGGGGCCAATAGGAGACTGAGGTTTTACTGGGCGGAGCTTAATTGGAGTCCAATTCAGAAGTCAACGGCTTTTCAAACTCACAGCGGCTAGCAAGTGAAGAACATCTGAACGTGTGGAACCATGCGGACCGAGCCTTTCTAACATCTCTGCACTAAAAACAAACCTGACAGCAAATTCCTGAAACCGAACGGGGGCAGAACCTCAGCGCCGCCTAGTGGTTAAAATCACCGGTGTGTGTGTGTCGTCGGAAATAAGCCAAGCTTTAGCAGTTGAGCAGTTTTGAAATACATGGCGTTAAGTCTTCCACTGTGACGGCTGAACACAGAAATCAGACATCAGTATCTCTAAAACAGGCACAGAAACACTAACGGTTGCATCACTAACATGAACAAGACGATCGCTAGCCCAGTTCCTTATCATTACGGTCCCTTCGCTGCAGCGTTCATCTGACACACGGAAAACAAACATCTTAAAAAGTTACTCAGTCGCGTGTTCAGGCTTAAAATCTAATTTTCTCCAAACAAGTACAAATAAGGTAAGACTCTTCTGGGATCCAGTATCTTGCTATAAGGCAGATCGCTTCACTGGTATCAAGATTATGAGAAGATTCTTGATGAACTTTGGAAACCGGTGGAGTTATTTCACCCCACTGACAGATTTCTTCACTTGTCGTGAGAAAAATAAGATTTTAAGACTCAACTGGATCAAATGACGCATTAAGAGGAATATTTTTCACTGTTTAGTTGTTCACAAAGTTCCTGCAAAACATGAACATTGGGAAAGTGCCCCTTATGATCCATCGATATCGAATCATATCTCCTAGAGTACCAGGTACATAAAGGCCAAAGTGCAAATACAATGTCATTCATTTCTTTATTATTATTGTCGTAGCGGCTTTTATTGTTCAGCATTTCATTTTGATAATATGAACTAGTACTCCTGCTGGCTAGTTATTGGATGATCAGCTTAACCACCATCTTGTATCAAATGTAGCAAGAGATGATTGATTCACAGATTCACAGGTTTCTGATATTGGTATAAGAAGAAGCTTTCACAAACGTCTTGGCATAGAGACGATCTCCCGCTGACACACCACAGGACCCAGACCCAGATTCACCAGGTTTGTGCGGTAAATCACCAAAATGACCAAACCAGACAGCCATGCTATCCAGCGGCGTGCAGTGAGCCTCACAGCTGGTGAAAAGATGAAGCCTTGCATATGATCCAGTGATGTGAGGGTGAAGTCAAGCATGAGACTGCCTCCGATTCACCAACAACCAAGTTATTGTTGCGCGTATGAGATCCTTTACAGGCATGAAGAGGCTGCTGAGAGGCTTTTCCATCCACTGACGAAAACTCTGCAACCTCATCTCAAGTAACTGAGGAGCAAAAACACAAGCTTAGTGAATCTGGACCTCAGTATCTGAAGGATCTTCTCTAACAACAACGCCCAGAAGCCTCGTTTCTAAAAGGTTCTCAAATCTGAGCCAAAGTTATAATTTCTGAAAAATATCTAGATGCCAAGTTGCATTGATTTACTTTTCTGTGGTGTCAAAATATCCCTATCATCATAATCATATTAAATGACGACACAATAGAATCTAGTAAACGGTTAAATAACATTTCATAAATCAGACCATTTCCCCTTGAGTTATTTATACCAGCATTGATAAGAACTGCACAATCCCCTTGAAACCCTGAACCTTTGACTTCATGTCAAAAAACCCAAACCAGCTCATTCTCCTCCATTTGTTACAGACGAGAATAAATCTCCCAATCTCTCCCAGGCAACGAGTCAACGACACGATGAATAATCTCTACAAAAACACGACACACTGCTATGATGACACATTCATGAAGGAGATGAAACGTTTCCCAGCTCCAGCTAAGCAAGTCATTTCATCTACTATTAAAGAACCAGTTTCAAAATCCTACAGAACCTAAACTATAAAGCTGCCGATGGATCGTAAGTTCACTTTCAGATTTCACTGCAAATCTGATCTAAAACTAATTTCAAGATTTTGCAGAATCAAGTGACATTAAGGAGCATGAAGACATCGGCACTTTCTAGAATTCTTCAAAATTGCATTGAAGATAAATGATCCCACAGCGGATCCCATTTGTGGATGTTTTCATGTGAAGACTCATTACTGCAGTAGATGAAATAACAAGTTTAAATGGACACGGTGCGGCGCCCCCTGGAGGGGGGTACACTAGGCAGTACACTAGGTATTTTCCAATATTAAAACATAAAAAACAGAGTCTGTAAGACATTATGTGTTGCAGATATGTCAGAAGCACAATCGAATGGATATGACTACAAGCTTGTGATATTCGGTGAAATGCATCAATGTTGTATTTCTACATAAAATCACCCGACCAGCGATACCATCAAAGGGATTGTCTTTCATCCATGCTGCTCTGGTAATAGCTGTGTCAAGCCTCCTTGAAAACCTTGACGCTCCACCCTCCTGATGGTGGAGTTCAGACTATGAGCCTGAAGATCAGGACAGTAAACCAACTTGGTCGTCCATCACTCACAAAGGCTGCTTGAGTCCAAAAACCAGCAGCCATTTTCAGTATTTTACAAACCAAAATGGACTTTTCCCATATTAGAGGACCTCTCGACAACGGCTACCTGTCCAAGTGGCTGCTGGAGTGGACTAGTTACCAGCCAGTGAGAGAATTGATCAGCGGTGGTCATTTCAAACACAAACCATCGACTACCTACCTTCTCTCAGAAACCCAACCAACATCTGAACGTACAAAACCATCTGAAACATACAGGACCACACAGAGACCACATCCTGCTGAGCCCAACACATTTCATGTCACCTTCCTCATCTCTTTTATCCAACTCTCCATCTTATTTCTCCACCGTTCACCATCTAATACCATACGAGGCTCCTTTCAACACTCAACATGACTTGATCCAAATCAAACTGTCCTCTGATTGAAGGATGCACTCGACAACAAACCAATAATCACGGAGCAAAAGGAAACGGCTGGATTCAGGTATCTGCAGCTGAAAGGAGATCTTTTTTCTTTTTTACACCGAGGCAGTTCACACATCAGAGGAAAACATGATGACCATCTGTTACTCCAGAGCAAAGCGCCGCCATATATTTGAGATTTCATCCAACATTTCCCTTCTGGAAACTCAATAAAATACAGCCTTGTGTTGAACTGAACATCCGTCAAAATATCACCATGTAGTGGATGAATGAGGATGGATAATAACAGTAGGGAGTTTTACAGTCGGTGGCCACCTCTCATTTTGGAGTGAAACTCTTCATATGACTCTTTGTACGAAGACATGCACAAGAATACTCCAACTCAGCAGCTCAATGCAGTACTTCAGTACTCAGTCTACACGGTTCGAAGTATCTTGATTCCTCTAATAACCCGGTTTACTAGGATTCGTTCAAGAATCTGTCTCACTGCACCATGTTGTTTCTTTGGAAATACGACATCCGGGTTACTGTGTCTGATGACCTTTGACACTAGCCCAAAGAAATCTGACTGAGGCGTTCACATGTCCTGGTAAATGGAAAGACTGAGCAGAAATCTCGCTGTTAACCGGGTTATGCTACTGATTACGAGCTTACTCAGGAGGATGAAGGCGTTCACATGACAATTTCAGTATTCGGAGTTAAGACCGAATCATCAGTGAGCAGTAGAACTCCTTTAGTGACCATTAAGACAGTTCGAAAGGAGGAAAAACAACTTCTCTCTTTGGCAATGAAAGTGTTTTGGTATTGAAGACGCTGCCAGCAGAGCTGTGAGGAATCGTCCTGCTGGTCCAGTTGGAGATGCACACGGTCAACAATCCCAACTGTGCACAGTACATACAGTACCAAGCCACGACGAAGACTACAGCTAGTTCCACGGGAAGCAACGGCTATAGCAGTAAGTCTATATCACCAATAGAAACACATACGATAACATGCCTCGCCAGCAGCAGTGAGCGTGACAACATGTATGTCGGTATCAGCCGATATTACAGACGACCACGTCAAGCCAAACAGCAGGTGTAGCGAAACGCCGGATAGAGAAACGCTGGTGCGTGAAATACTTCCTCACGAGGAAGGATGCTGCGCTGCACTACGCTGTACAATATCCATTCATGTTTTGTGCTCATACTTTCATGACCTGCTGGTTCATGAGAGTACGTGAAGCAGAGGAATGAAAACAGAGGAATATTCACATTTCAACTGACTCCTCCGTCGTATCTATCATATATATATATCTATCAAAACATCCAGACTTGAAGGGTTTCATCCCAAAGCTGCATATGCATGTTGGAAAACAACTGATGGCTAAATCAATATATTTCTTTAAAAGAGTGGATCCAGTCTGTAATAAACTACCTGCTATTGATCATTTGTTGGATGAATCAATTCAATATTACAAGTGATTGCATCCACCATTTTCTGTTAGTGAAGGTGTTCAGATAGCGAATGACTTCATCAATGATTTACTTTACTTTAATCTACTTTAACAAAATGTGTTATTTTCACAGTATTTCTCCGTAAATGTGTGGATTTTGTTTTATTGCTCCATCAGAGTCGGTGTGATCTTGTTTCAGATGGTTGATCTTCTCTGTGTGGAATGAAACTCTTCAACTCGGACCATGAAAGGCTGAGGAAGACCTCCCACTTTTGTTCAACACAGCTGCCTGAAAACTTTCAACACTAAAGATCTCCCCGAGCAATCTGAGCATTGAACATTATCCTGGTCATTACATCAACACAGTTTTCATTTCCAGGCTCCATTGCCATTAAGGAAAACGTCATATTTTGGAAATTCAACATCACGACCAAAAAGAGCAAGATAATGCTGCGGCCACTTCAAAGGCAGAAGTCAGAAATTCCCAGCTGACAGGTCGCGGTTCAAAACAACTGGAAGTGCAACTTTACACTTCAGATTTAGATGATGAACCATTTACCACACAGGAGGTTTGATAGATGGATGGTAATGCTGAAAACTGAACTCATCTTGAGGATTATAAACATGTTAAAGTAACGCTGTGTAGCATCCAACTTAAAGGGCCGTTCTACTGCATTTTTCCTAGTAAGAAGCCGTAATTTCTGACTTTCTGACGTCTCTGGAACGCAGCATTAGAAACAAGACCAATAACCGTGAGCGAGTCATTTCTTCTGGATGTTGTTTTAGAAATGAAGGTTCACGTAGCTCATCTCTTAATGACCAGTATCTCTCAGTATTGCTATCGCTCCATCCTCCGTGGGACGAGGCTGAGACATGCAGAGCAATTCATTTCTTACACTTGGTTTCCTTTAAATAGTGTTTAGATTGAGCTGGTTATAAAATGTACAAGGCTGTAAATATCTCTCGACCAGCCTCGCTCCGGTGAGGCTAAATGCATCACATCAGCCAAACGATAGTCGGCCTTCTACCACCAATGAAATTAGATCACTTTTTCTAGCTGGCAGCAAATAAAGATTTGATATAGTTAGTCAGGGTGGTGAAGCCTATTGCTCAATACAAGAACAGATACACTTGTTAGGAGGAGAAAGCTGACTGCAGCTGAAACCAGTTTCAAAGTTTGAGTCTGAAACTGGTTTTGGCTCCATGAGGGTCAGAGTTTAGAGACTACAGTATGTACAAGGTGTTTACCTTTGGCTAGAACACAGATTACAGATATCCTTATTTACTGGGTCAGTCATGCTGGGGACTCGGAGTGGAAGCAGTCCGATTGGTTTTTGTTCTTGCCGACTCATAAGTCACGTTTAGTTTCCGAGTTGTGAACTAGGAGACAAAGAAGACGATGTGGGATACTGATTCATTGATGCTGGTTGGTTTCTGCTGTGACAGACCCACAGGTCTGGCTTAGGGAAGAGACCATTACTAAGGAGAAGAGCATTAGTAGACAGATGTTTTTTTCTTGATGTTTCCACTTTCCAGGCTTTCCAAGTACCTGGAAAGGTGAAACAAGGACACCTCAGAAATAGACGGGACGTTACCCAAGTTTGTTTCAGGAAGTTTTTGGATACAAAACTCCCATTCATTTCTAATTGGAAATTACTGCATTTTTGTGCTCCTGATCACATCCTTGGTAGATCTGTTCTGGGGTCAGCAGACACATGATTCTGCATAGGGAGGTTTGTGGAGGACGTTAGCGTACAGCTGTGCTGCGGTCAGTAGACACACAGGTCTGGAAACTTCATCTCGTAGACGGGGACAGACTGGTGTTGGGTGTGTCCTGCTGAGATGGAGACCACTCCGGAGGGGCTGGGGGGGGGCCTGGGGAGGAAACACACCACGTTCAACCATGAGATCAATCAACGTACAAACCGGCGCCAAAAGGAGGCGGGGTTAGCAACCGATGATGTAATAACTGCCTTGTGAAAATGTGGTAAAAACGTCCCTCTAATTGGGTCAAAAATGTAATAAAACCTGTTCATGTAATAAATTGGATGATTGATTATTATAAAGTGGTGCAACAAATTATTATGTGGTAATAATATTGACACACAATGAAATAACTCAAATTATTACCTTCTTCTTATTCTCATGAGATATTACATCCTTAGTCAATATTGTTACTAATTCAATAACAAATACACTGCTGCCCTTATGAGTCATAAACGCTGGTTAATGTAATAATGTGATGTTATACTATTCAGCAGTATATATGGCATTAACCGTTTATTTAGAGGTTACTACAAGATTAGAAGTTACCACATTAACAGTTTCTATAAGACAAAGAAACAAAGGGAATAGTCGAACGTCCTTGTACAGAGCAACAGGACATTTAAGGACGCTCTCTGCATTTCATTTCATTCTAGATGTCATTAGCTTTGGCGGTGCATCAGTAAATTAAATGCTATCGACGCCATCTGTGATTGTCGCGTTCAAATAAATCAGTTAATTCAAATGAGCAGGAAAACAGTTTGCAACTCTTTCTGCAGATCACATGACAATAACAAAACTGTGACCCAAACCACGAGCTCAAACTGTCACATCGTCTGAAGATGAAGAGATAAAGTTAGAAAATGAACAACTCACCGAATTGTAAGCTCGAAGATTTGGGCCAGCCGGTCGTGTAACATGTTCGCCTGGGGAAAACAAAACGTTCAAGTTGAGTTTTGGTTAGTACTCTCATCTTTTCTACCAGAGTTGTTGGTCTCAGGTCCTGGGTGTTGGTTCCTGGTTCCTCCTTACCTTGGACTCACAGTGGGCGGCGATCTCCTCAAATGGAGCTTTCTGGAACTTCTCTATCACCTGACGCCTCTTCTCCCTCTGCTGCTCCTCCAAACCTGTGGTGTCTGAAATAAACCCCCCCTGCTTTAGTCGGCAGGTTCTTGATAAAGCTGGATTACACCTTAACTACACTCCTTCAGCTTTAACCTGAATGACTGTTGCCCAGGTACAGCCACTATCCAGGAACGAGATGCACTGCATCTTAATGTACGAAATGTGTTGTATAAATAAAGTTTGATGACGAGAAACATGGAATACAACATGGTTGCAGTTGTTTTCGCAGTATGATGAGTCCAGCTACTGTTTGGCCACCGTAGGCTGAATGTGTGGGCTACTTTGCTTCTTCTGAGCCTGTACCTTTTCACTTAGGGAGGCTAGGAAAGCTGAAATAAAGCTAAAATAAAAAAATAATTGTAGTCAACAGGAAGCTCTTATTGTGGTGCTAAACCAAAACACATATAATACCAAAAAAACAACATCCAAAAATGTATGGTAGCACTCACCAACTCTGAGAAAGGACAGTGCCTCAATTTCACCAATTTATTTTGGCCTTCAAACAAAACATGCCAACGTTTCGGCCTAACCGGCCTTCATCAGAGCATGAATGTTGTGTTTTGTTTGAAGGCCAAAATAAATTGAGGCACTGTCCCTGTCCTCTTTCTCAAAGTTGGTGAGTGCTACCATACATGTTTGGATGTTGTTTTTTGGTAAAAAAATAATTGTGTAGCCTCAAAAGCATTCCTGTTATCTTACCTATAGCCTTCTTCAGGGTCTCAAATGTGATCTCCTCCGCCAGCTGGGACTGCAGAGAGGTAAAAACACAGAGGGATCAATCAAGGTTATTCCTGACAACGTGATGTCACACAGTTATGGACGTGGCCCGCGGTGCCTCGGAAATAGCAGCCCTAACCCTCGGTTATGGCAACGAGGGGGTTGTACTGTCAGCAGAAGAGGACATCAGCAGAGATGGCAGGCTGACAGGGACAACAACCACTGATAGTCACCTCAAGGACCTGGAGGGTTTGGGTATTTCTACATAAAGGTGCAGTGAAGATTCAGAAGTGTAAAGGTCGAGGTTGAGGTCTATTTGGCAATGTCCGTCCTCCACAAACAATAATGCTAATAATGTAGCATCATTAGCCTATTAGCTGTACCATGAGGAGTTTATTCACCTTTTAAGGCTGACATTAATATTATATAATGTAAGTATACATCATGGGGTCAGAGGGTCTCTGGGAAAAACACAAATGAATGCTTTTATTAAAAAGTAAATGATCCGTATTGGTGGTTGTTGATGATATTGCCTTATGATGATATGATACGACCTTTTTATTTACCTTGGCATTACGGCCCATGAGAATGTATGGAGGACGGCAAAAATCACAGTGTGTGTGTGAGAGACCGGTGTGAGAGACCGACCTGTGTCATGGACGTCATAGTGCTTGAATCTAAACATCAGACTGACCTTGTCTGGGAGGTTGTTGGCCAGGATGTCCACCTGGAGGGAGATGGTGTCCACGAAGCTCTTCCTCCTGGACAGCCGGTCTTCATCTGAGGGACCAAGAGAGCCAGTTCAATCAGAGCTTCATGTGGTGTAATGGACCCCTGGACTTTAAGACCCCAATACATAGTCTACGCAAGCAACGCACAACGATGTACAGGGCATCTGCAGGTTTCAGAGAGCCAAACTGAAGACCTTTTTATTGCTGCCTGGAATCAAATTTAAGACCAATTTAAAAAACAAAAGAAAGAAACGAAGCCAATAGAAGCAGCCTATTTCTGATTGAACATAATGAAAGTCCTGAAAAGGCAAAGAGCTTTTTTATAAAGTGCCTTGGTTTGTTGGACTCCTACGCTGTTCTGGATGTTTTAGATGTTCATTCCCAAGCATCTTCTCTAAAGCGTTTTGTTCTTGGTGCCCACCTGACAACACCGTTAACATCCACTCCCTTTTTTCAGACATCCAAGCCAGGATTGAACGTTGACACACCCTAGTTTAATAGAAGAAGGGAAGATCTATCTGATCTTGTGCACCTCCTCCCCAAGGAGAACCTGTCTAAACACCATCGACCCACGCAGCGCCTCTTCATTCTGCTCTGCATTCATCTATACTATACCGGGGATATTTCCTTTTACGAATCTAACCTGCAGCAGAAGTATTCTTTCTCAATTCCAGGGACAGCAATGTGTCATGATCATTTAATGAGGTACAGGCAGTCACATCAGATGAGGTGTAAAACAACCAGAAAACCAGAAAACACTTGGTAATTGTCGTCTGCGTGAGTCAGAGTGACCTTTGTTACCCTCAGCACATTGTGAACAGGTATGACTACCCAGCCAGCAAGAAGGCACTAATAAGGAAACAGACATGAACACACGAGAGGTGGAAGACCAGCAGACATAGCTGTGTGTTTGCATTTCTTATATTTATATTGTAGCATTCAGGTGACGCTCTACAATGACTAGAAAAACAATAAGCTTCGATTCCAGATCGCATCACAAGTGGACAACAGCAAGAAGTGCAAGGCTCAGAATCACAGCACCCAGGAAACTGAAGTGCCAATGGAGATTTTGCAGTTGAGTCACAAATCTCCCGGCAACCTCGGCTGGCGCCATCATGGAGGTCCAATGGAGAAATTACTAAACTGGGCAGGAAAGAGAGAGAGATACCTGGGATGGGTTGTTGTGTGGCAGTAGATCCATTCAGTAACGTTCTGACTAAAAGTAAAGTTAAGTTAGAAGTAAAAGTGAATAGTGTCTTAAGTACAATCAATGCACTCGGCTGTTCACAGCCAATGTTGCCTAAGAGCTGAGGACCTCCAATATGGCCGCCAGAGGGTTGTCCCTAGAATGATACCATATGAGAGGTGATGATGAAGTGCGTGGTGAAGCAGTACTGTCAGGGTAAAGGGTAGGAAAGTATTTTTGTGCCTGTGTTTAAGGTAGTAACTTAACTGGTATGGAGTCATTTCATAACATGTGATGCTTTGAAGGGAAGGAACCAACACAAATGGTTTCACTGAGGCTGACTTCATCTCTCCCAGATTCAACTCTCAACAATCTTCCTCAATAGATATTCTGGCACCTTTTCCAGGAAGTAAGGACCACATTCTGCAGGTTTCATCAACTTAAATTTAAGACTTTTTAAGACGTTTTTTAATGCCAGTTAGAATGAAATATGAGAGCAATTTCACAATTGAAAAAACGTGAAAATGACGTGAATATGGTTATTTATCAATGGAAGAAACAGCAAAGAAACCAAAAAATTCTTAAGATCTCTGAAACTGAATTGAAGACTTAAACTGCTATACGTAACTGTACTCAATTTAAAGCCTTGAGTTAGATAATATAATTTAAGACTTTTTCAGGCACCCAGTTCAAATATGGGAGCCAGTACATCTCAATAGAATGAGGTCGCACCGACAGTGATAATATTGTGCAGTGTTTAAGATAAGTGACATGTTGTGTTGGAAAGTAACACGACTGTGTGTCGTCCCAAACTACAGTAGATGCTTTGTAGAAACAGACATTTCCCTACAAATCCCTACTCCATCTCTCGGTGTGTGTGTGTTCACGCTGGCATCCCTGTGGTGTAAGTAATTGTGCCCAGTGTGGTGTTAAAAGCGCAATCTCGCCCCCAAAAACTCCTCTTGACCTCCTGATGGAAGCCGGTTTGGCCTTGGGGGGGAGCCGAGTCGAGTCACCGGTGCAGAACTTCGGCTCTGAGATGGACTATCGGGGATTGAAGGTTGTAATTTCACTGGCAAACACCAGGAAATAGAGGACTGAGTAAAAGAAATGCAGCTTTCTGATGTGCACCAGAGAAGACGAGCATGGTTCTTAATGTCTGACAGGAGGGGTTATGAAGTGATTTGAATTTGCCAACTGACTGGTTCTTGTCCCACGACAGGAATCCATTTGGTCACATTTTACCAAAATCCACTTGGGGTCTATTGCTCTGTGGACAGTAATGCCACATCAAGTCCTGCATGACATGAACTTTATATCACATTGTGAATATGTTGATAGATATTCACATATATGACTTGCAATGTCATTTTAAAAGTCTATTTTCGGGTTCAGGGGTGCATTTCCTTTGGTTTTGAAACCTTTCAGAAGCCCTGCTACACATTCAGGGAATACACAGTATGTACCTGCTGTACTAACATGACCACATGGCCTCCTGCTGACTGGACTCACGCCTTGTCTCATAGTATTTCTGGGCTGAAGTGAGGTGTAGACCAACCTCTCATCACCACTTTACTCACTGATACCATACCATAACATCTTCATGTTGTTATTGCAGCGTTTTTTCGTTTTGTGAAATCAATACAAATCCACTATACTGCTCAACCTCAGCATAGTGAGATAAACTTAAGATATATTAAAACACATGCACTTGGCCATCTTGTAAATATTACTAAATGCTCTCATGAAGCTAAAGAATAACACTCAAATTCATAATTTCTGAGTTTTTACATGAAGGATTACATCCCATCAGGCCCTTTATGGATTATTAACACTTTCAAAACCCACCGCAAAAAACTGCATCTTCTTTAATCTAAAAAAAGGCTTAGACATTGATTATCAACATATTCTGGAATCTCCCAATTCTGAAATAAATCATTGATACATAAATGTTATCTTTACATGAGACTGCACTCGAAGGATTCCTATAGAAGTATGGAAGTGAAGGTATCTGTTCAGCTACATGATAAATAAGTTTGTCATTTCCTCATTAACAGTTTCTCCAGTTTTAGTCTTTTTATCATTTTTTACAACCCTTCCATCAAAATAAAGGATGGCTACGGATAAAATGATGCTATTAGCATTTCTTAATGTTGAATGACGGTCATTAGTTTCTGTCTCTTGAGGCTGAGAACGTTGTACATCTACAGCAGGTAACACAGACTATTACAGTACTCACAGTCTACACAGGTAGTCTACACAGGTAGTCTACACAGGTAGTCTGCACAGGTAGTCTACACAGGTAGTCTGCACAGGTAGTCTACACAGGTAGTCTACACAGGTAGTCTACACAGGTAGTCTGCACAGGTAGTCTACACAGGTAGTCTGCACTGAACACATGTAGCATGTACTCACCACAACAAATGTCCAAATGCAAGCAGCACAATTACAAAGATCATCAAACAATATGCTTAAGGTGACTGATAAACAATAATAACTAATAAATGATGAATGAATGAAAAGACTAACATTTTACGAGGATCCATCTATACTGGGTGTGATGTACAATGTATGGTAAAGTAATGGAGCGGGATGGTTTTCCTGTCTGGTCCTGTGTAGCTCAATGGGTAGAGCAAGGCACTACCACTGCTACATATAATGAATTAATACTCATGATACCGCAAGGCACTTTAAGTACGAGTCCACCAAATGTCAGATGTAATCCAAGCAACGATGTAAGCCTGCCATCTTTCAGTGGTGGAAGAAGCTGTTTCAGATGCCTCCGTAAGTGCTCAGTCGGGATGTTATCTGGTTATCCCAGTGAAGGCATTGCTATTGGCTACAATCACTGTCACGCTCTTCATATGCTAAATTATCTCTGGTGCCTTGTGATAGGGGCCCTGCCTCCCTGGAGGACATCGTCCCTATTAAGATGGAAATGCCTCATGAGATGAAAAGAATTTCATTTCATTAGTTGTGATTAGAATTTGCTTTCCATCATTAGAAAGACTGGATTTATATCTTCATAGCTTTACTTTTTTCTATGTATGTCTGCCTATTGTCTGTCTCTACCTCGTACACTTCCAGAATCATTCACTGTCTGAGGACCAGGGTTGGGGTCAATTCTGTTTCGATTCACACAATTCAGGAAGTGGATTTCGTTCAAAATTCAAAGATGGGTGTAACATGATGGCATTTTTTTCAATACATCTGCGAAAACAATTTAGTTGGAAGTGAATTGAGCCCGACCCCAGAGGAGTCTTTGCTATGGCGTTGCCTTCATTCTGACTGTGTAGGTATTCTCAGATACAACATGGGAAACAGTAGCACACGCTTCACAGCTTCTTCTTGTTGTTGGTCTACAGTAGAGGAAACAGGGTCATCTATAGTAGTTGTTCTGAACCATTGAGCTATAGGTCAGTGATCTCCAGCCATGTTCGTAGGCTTTGTCTGTCAATATGGTCAGATGAGATCTCTTGATTTACCCTAGCTCAGTCAAGACCATCACCATTGCTAAAGATGCAGTTTGTCCACTGTTTGGGAAGTGCTATTTCCAGTATGTTTGTTCGGGGAAGTTGACTCTGGTATTGTTTCTAGCTACTTACTGCTAATGCTCTGGCTGAAAGATTTAGAGAGCATCTAGCAGCATCTTGTTTGGTGTCTGACTTAGACATCAGAGATTAGAGAGATTTATGAGATTCAATCTGAATTTCTATTTTTATTTTTTCTACCTTTGTATTCATCCAACCATCTATGTGTAATTCCATCTATGTAACATCCAATCCATCCAATGTTTTGTCACGGTATCTGACCTACTTGGGCACAGCAGTGCTCTTGGATGTCTGGCATATTGATCCTCTTAATTCATTATAGCAAATTAATGATATTTCAATGTTTGATGTCTTCCAAACTACATCTTTAATGGTTGCTTGTCTGCAGTGGTCGTAACCCTGCAGCTTACGTTACTCTTGGAGAACAATTGACAAAGCTTTACTATTAAAAACAAACCTTGGGATTAAGGACTGCAATAGGACTAAGCATGATAACCCTGATAAAGCTACTGCAACTGGAACACATTCGTTTTTAATATTAAAGCTTTGACAATTGGGCTGCAGTGACCCTAACCCTAACTACCATGGCTGGAGATCAGTGACAGCGCTTCACTATATCTAACTCCATAGGCTCTAAAGCAGGCTGGTCTAAGGCTCTACACTGGCTGGTTACCTCTGGACGTCTGCTTGCACCTGTGGATGATCTTGCCTACTGTGTAAAGCACTGGTTTTAAATGAGCAGCATGACAGGGAAAAGAAAACAAGGGCAAATTGGTTGTTAGACTAAAAAAGAGTTGTACAATTTATACGGGTCATATTTGTAGCAAATATATTGAAGGTCAGTGTAAGTCAAACAACACTCAGGAGGACTTAAGGTGATATTTCACTGTTGTAGAGCATTACTTCTACTAGCAGTCCATCTCCAACATCAGCTACCCTGGGGATCTGATGTTGCTGTCTGTATTCAGGATTTTCCCAAGCTCTCTAAATTAACCATTTTAATTTGCACATGGGCAAAATTACTTGAGGCACAGTAAGTCCCTGGACAGAGAATGAAAGACTATTCGCCAGGTCTACCTTGCCCTGGCTGGATATGCTTTCAAAGTACAATTCCTAAGACTAGGTTTTGAAAATGAAAGAAACTAAGTGAGTAGTGGGGATTAAGGGTCTCCAGAGAGGCTGCTGTTGGTGGCTGACTGTTCATGAAATCCTACAGAGGTCCATGTTGTACTGATGTGAAATATCGCTTTAAATTAGTTTTGCTAGGAAGGGTACCAACAATGGTGAAAACCGTCAGTTTCATAAAGCCTCACACAATGGGCTTTTTAATTTATTTTCTGTACACTGAACAATTCCTTAAGCTGTTAATCTTTTAAAGACTTTTTTGGCTCATCTTTACTAAGGGTGCCAACAGCTAGGCGAGGCACTGTAATTTTAAAATGAGGGAAAATAAAAATGGAACACAGTGTACCGGATAGCATTAATGTCCATGTTAAGTCGTTTAGTCTAATACTGCCTCTTAAAATCCTCTTTTAAACAAGTGAAAAATAAAGTACGAGTGTAACTTCAAATGCAGTTGAACTTGTTTCCTGAAATTAAAGTATCTGAATACAGGATGATCTGCCGAAATACTGTCAGATGTTTCAAGAAAACGTTTTCACTCAAAACTCAATACTAGATACTTGTTAAGATGTTGTTTGCAGTGCGTGAAGAGAACCGACTGGTCTTACCTGTGACCTGGGGAATGTATGGGATGGAGAGTCTCTCTGCGTTGTATCCTGGTCCAGCCAGGCACTCTGTCATATCGGCCGTCTGGAAGTACAGGACTCTGTCTTCCTTATCCAAAGACTCAGGAAGACTGGGCAGGTAAGGGGGATACCAAAGGTTAGTTTTTTCAAATCCTCTAAGGATAACTCATAGAGTTTACAGAAATAATGTATTGAAGCTGATTTCAGATGATTTGGTGATGACTTCTGATAAATGTTGTGGTTGCCAGATCAGAACGAAACAGAACTACGCTGACTTTACTTTTAAAGAGCCTCTAAAGAACCCAGAATCCAAATTTAGTATTCCAAATCCCAATATCTTCCAGAGCAGGGGTGATACTGTAAGAGTGGCTTCATAATCAGAAATGCTATATCAATGCTGTCTGGTAACTACAGTAGCAGAGCACTAGACAGAGCTCAGGATGACTGTAGTCTAAGGGTGCGTTCACACCCAGCACGTTCAGATAGTTTATTCAAACTGTGGAGCGTTTCTACCCTGGTCAGGTGAGAACAACAGCATTCAAACTCAGGTGGCACCAAATAACCACCACCATGATGAGACATCCTGAAAATGCAGGTCTCAGTCTTCATGCTTGGAAAGCCTAGCATTACAAAATGAACCAAGGGCAAACGCAGTCTGGATTCATAATTAGATATTTCTTCATGTGTTCCTAACTGGTATAAACACCAGACAAGTCCATCATGCTTAGGTTAGGTTATCAGGACTGGAATCAGATTTGTTTGCACCAGCAGAGCTGCTCAGTGGCCAACAGTAGAAGAGAGAGAGAGCTGAGCATATGTCCTCAGAAAACCTTCTCTGGATAAATTAAAGTTTTTTAAAAAAGCAAGAGATTTAAGGATTTAGCTGAAGATTCTGAACATCACAGTAATTTTCATCTTGCCTTTGGCTTTAAGCTGTCATGCAATGTTTCCATGAGAGTCAGATGTTTTTTGAAAACAGTATCACCACAAATCTTTCCTCAAAGGCATGTTATTTGCCAGTGAGACTCTTCCTTAGATCAGAGATATTTTTGTAATAGATGTAAATTGTTCTTTTCAGATGCAGATCAGGGAACTACAATGGTGGAGCGAGAGTGACTTTGATCTTAACTACTGGTGAACATTTGAAATAGAAAGTTCTCACAAATAAATAAGACTCGGGCTTGTAAAGTTGTTCTAGAAACAACAGAGGAAGCCAATGTCTCCAGAAAATCTGCATGGTTTTTCTGGTGACCATAATTCCTCTCTGTCTAACTTTGATGAAGCTGTACTCCTCAATCTATAAGAGCTGCTCTGGAGGCAGAAATAATCTCATTGGTTGAGTTAAACCTCAGTGGGCGGAACCATACAACCACAGTTTTCCTGTCTAAGTAACATTAGACTGAAGCCCAGTAAAAAAGGTAAGAGAGGAGCTAGCTAATACTATGAAGCCTAGCATTCTGATACTAACTAACCTTTCAAGTTCAAACTAGCCATGTAATCCTATAGTGATTTAGGTAAGGTAGTTAGCTAGCTTGCTGACCATCCAAGATCATGAATGCAATGATCATGAATGAATGAATAAGTCAGTGCAATTCATATTTTTTGTATTCATAATTGGACCTGGACCTCATAATTGGACCTTCTTTTCAAGTTTGCTAACTTGCACTCTGCAAAACTGTAGTTTTTTGGCTCCATCCATTGAGGTTTAACTCAACCAATGGAATTATTTCTGCTTCCAGATCAGCTCTCCAATCTGTTGCGTAAAGAGGGACACCTACAGACACTTGTCTCTGAAGATATGCTCTGGGAGGAGGTAAGGGGCATCCATGTTCCTCAGCTCGATCACCTGGAGAAACAAGCACCAGAATGAGGCAGAGTGAGAGAGAATGACATCATGACATGATAAAAAATGATCAGGATTAAACAATAACTACTGGTACTTTTAAGGTACTTTTTTCAGTAAGCATCATTCAGCTAGTTAGTCTTTAAGAGTATCAAGGCTACTTATATCACTGGGTTTTATGGACAAATACAGCTGTGTATCATCAGCATAGTAATGTAGTGAAAATATTATGTCTACAAATCATTTGACCAAGTGAGAGCAAGTTACAAAACAAATATTTCTGTTCGTCCCATCAATGCCTATTGAGCAGAACAGAAATACCACTATGTAACAAGCTGTATTGCCATAACTATACATACATATTGACAACGGTAAGGGATTGTAAGTCAGTAGTCCACTGTCCACCAGTACACCATCATATTGAAGTTGCTTTTGGTCTCTAACAAGTTTCAAGGGCCATGAAACTCACTCAACACATGAATGACCATGTCAACAAGCCTAAAATGAAGTCATGGATGAATTAGTAAAATATGATTACATCAAGCATGGGTAGATCGAGTCTGATGATGTACCTTGCTGACGTGCTGACAGAAGGGTGGGTTGGCGATCATCTGGCTGAGGAAGTTGAGGTAGGCTGCCACCAAAGCCATGATGCCACAGCGAATAAACATTGGCATGTTTTCCTCGTTGGCCAGAGCCATGTCCTGTTGAAACCAGTCGCACCACAGCATTAGCACGTAACAGTTACACATTAGCACAAGATATAGTGAGAACCATAGAGGATAACTGACAATGATTTGTTGCTGCACTTTAATAAAAAAAACATATTTAAATGGGAAATTAAGGTTTTAGCCCCATAACAAAAAATGACAGTATATCTCTGGAGGTTGAGAGGTTTCTTCATCAATACCAATGACTCAATGATTATTTGGCTACAAAGACTAAAATTCTTGTTCCTTAAGGCATACTGTATACTGCAAACACCGCAAACATCCAGTGCATCATAGTCAACCTCCCATGCTTGCTGTATTATCCAGGGTTGTTGCCCTGACGACGACCTTTCTACCCACAGCGTGAGAACACAATTAAAACCACAAATACTCCGACCTCCGACCCCTGAAGCCAGAAGCAATCTTCCCACACTTCCGTGAAGCCCTTTACTTGGATTGTAATACCAGCGAAATGACGCAGTGCAGACGGCAGTGTCTGTCTATTCTTGTATAACTACACTCATGAGGACCAAATGTCCTCACAAAGATAGAAAGATGAGGAAAACACTCCAAAGTGAGGACATTTTTCTGCCTCACTTCTTAAAGGAGACAGGATAGGTTGAGATTAGGACTAGGTTTAGGCTCCGGTAAGGCTTAGGGAATGAATGTACCCTGTATGTCCTCACATGTATAGTAACACAAGTGTGTGTGTATGTTCTTGTCCACAATGCTATGACATTTACAAGTGATCAGATCTCAGCGTGATAGACAAACAAACAGCTGGTGTGTGTGTGTGTGTTTGTGTGTGTGTACTTTTCTTCACACCTCCCTTCTGCCTCACATCTAGCAGGGTGTTATTGTACCTGCATGCGGTCGCCAGTCTAATGACATTAAGGACTTGTTGTTGACAACGACGGCGCAACTCCTCATCAATGACAGCAAACACTGTAACGTGACATCTGGGCTCCCAGATAATATATTATATATATAATATATATAATATATATAATATATATATAATATATATAATAATATATAATATATTGTCATCGCACAAAGCTTACCTGAGTATTGTATCAATCATGTACCAACATCACATCAATATCACGTCCTGACGTCCTTTCCTTTGCAATTGATTTCATAACTCTACACAGGTTCTTGTTTGTAGTTTGGAAATTAAATGTAAATGTCACCTTACAGCCATGTAAAATTCAACATATTTTATATGTCAATGTCACGGTGTCACACGTATTTTCTGTGTTCATGTACTTTTGAAATTCTACATTGTTTTAATCTTGTTTTTCTGATCATGCACGCTCTTTGCCATTAAAATAGGGTCATGAAACTTAATCCACACAAAATAAATTCCCCCATTCTTACCTTGCTAGTCAAACCAAGTCTTTTTTAAATTTCATAGTAGATTATTGCAGTGTTTTTATCACTTTAATTATTAAATCAATTTATATTAGTTATATACACACATATATATATATATATATATATTCAGTAACATTTTTAATGTTCAATATCATGTCTTACAGTAGATCTGTATAAATACCAAAAGGCCGTTGACCCAAAGTATTAGTTCATAAATCTCATTGACCGGAGGTATGTCGATTCAAACTCCAATTTGAAATAAGTAGGTCATGAAATATCTCACACTTCTGAATGAAAGTAAACAATCCTATTCACTGAGACATAGAAACAATATATTTTATTTTATTTTCCATCCGAGATGCTGAAAACACACAGCGGTGCTAAACAAAAATGTGTGTAAACTTTTGATCACCGTCACTGGAAAATAAGAAAAATCTGTTCAACACCTTAGAGATTAGGATGTTTTTTTCTGTTTCTCCATGACCTTCTCATTTGGTCTGTCAGAGTAATAACCAAGGTTACCTGGAGAGCGATGGCTAGCCGGATTAGGTCGATGACCACTTCCTCGTTGGCCAGCTCGATGGTCAGAATGGCCAGGGTGGTGAAGAGCAGCTCAAAGTTTTTATGGACGTTATCCTCCTCCTTACATCCCAGATAGATATGACGGTAGAGCTGCTGACCATGCTGGAGATAGAGGAGGAGAGGAGAGGAAAGAAGAGGAAAAAGAGGAGAAGGAGATGGAAGGAGAGGTAAAGAAAGTAAAGAAATTGTTAATAAATATATTCATTAAAGGTGCTGCGTGTAGCATTTTAACATCAATGAATCATTATCACAGACATTACTGTACACACAAGACCATCACCGAGAAAACCAGCAGCCTCTACCAAGGTCAAGAATACAATATAATATAGAGAAATTCACACTACAATATATGAAAAGATATTATAAGAAATAAGAAAAATAATAACAATACAATAAAAAGAATATGTGCCATATATATGCAAGGGTATGTGCAAATTTGTTAATGTAATGCATTGAGACAGACGTGGAGGCTTTACGGTAATATAC
>CABFOQ010028406.1:15929-35085 GCA_900660455.1 Gephyroberyx darwinii | reverse complement strand
AGGTGGCGGCGGGGTGGGAGGCTACATCCAGCAGGATGGCTTGGACCACAGAGGGACGCCCGTCCAGGGTCGGCTGAAGAGTCACTCCCGGGACAGAAGTGTAGGAGGAGTACTGGCAGGAGGGCTTCGGAAGAGCAACAGCCCGGTCCACAGCATCCTGGCACCAACGCCAGGGCCCACGCCTGTCTTTGTCAGAGCGGGTCATCAATCATGGCACCAGCAACAAAACACCATCCAGGGTCTCCAGGTCAGCGAGGAGCCTCCAAAGACCAGTTCCTCACCCTGCGCCACCAGGAAAGAGGACGCCAACAGTGGCCAAGAGAATGTGAAGGGCAGCACCGAGGACCCTGCAGAGGTGGAAGCCCGAGAAAGGTATGACTCTCATGAGGTGATAGCTACCCAGCAGAGAAAGATTAATTGCCTGGAGCCAAGCAGTGCATCTTGAATTAGCAGAAACCAGATTAAGGGGATGCTATTTGGGAACACACAGCTTTCATAACATGCATCATAGTAAAGCTATTGCTCTAAAATGAAATATCCATCTGAAGGAGAAAGTCTGACGCCTGTGGCAGCACCCATGGTATTAAAAGTAGGAATGTTCTGTTATTGCGGTTAGGAGAAATAACCACAATCCTGCCTCATACATGTATGCTTAGTGCAAGTCAGACTAATCGGTCATTGTTAACCATTCAATATTCCTGAGAATATATAGGTATAGTATGTGTACATCGTTTTAACTTTATTCAGTATTTGCAGTGCCATTCTACATGTAGATCCTTTAATTAAGGCAAGATTAAATTATCTGTGCTGCTATCATTTCCCAATTAACTCAGGCTATGCAGCTGCCACCATGACTCACCTGGGGACAGTTCACTCTCAGTGTCCACAGTGTATTAGGCAAGGCAAACCAATAAAACATCCTCTTAATTATTCAGTGGATGGGAAGCCAAGGCTTTTTTTTGCTCCCTGGTCTGTGTTGTGGTGCAGATTACATGCCCAGGAAGCCTTTGCTTGATTCCTCAGAGTATTATTCTGTTTTACACAGCACACTAATGCCTTCATCCATAGAGTTAAAAGTGGGTAATGGGAAGAGCCATTACATCACATAACACATAAAGAGATGAGAGCGAGAGGAGGCAGTGCAATAGCATGAATTATCTACACTGCTGGCGCCACCACCACGAGTGCAAAAAGCTATCACTGCTCTGGGCCAACGGGGTTCTCAATTTAATTCCTACAGAAATCTTTTTACAAACCCTGATGCCAAACTCTTTATAGACGTTTTATTCAGCCATGAATCCCACTCCCTGCTTATCCAGGTTTGTCCATGTGATCCGACATCTTCATTCCAGGAAGTAAACAGGTGTTAGAGAAGGGTGTGTTTATGTGTGTGTGCTGTCTGGCGGAACACTAAAAGCTCCTCACACCAAGGATGAATAGACCTTGTTTCCTTTTATCTGGTCTGTGACATTCTAAGGTGATTGGTCCTTGTGTTAGACTGGAGTCCTGGGCGCTTTTGTTCCATGCACCTGGTGATGACAGTGAGTCTGTCCCTTTGTTTCATGAAGACCCCTCTATGATTAAATACATTATTCTAAATACATATCCCTCACTTACAGCCAAAAATGTGTCAATGTGGATTAAATGAATGGTGCAGGCAGTGGATGGGTGGGTGCTCCGACCAGAACATGAATTATTCTGAGTAAAGATACAATTTTGGAATCTGCTGCACGTTCTGCTCTTCATGTTGGCATAATTGGCAGATGTTCATGTTTTGGGGTCCCTGTGTGAGAAGAGTGCATGCATAAAAGATGTGCCTCACAGTAAAAATGCGTAACTCTCTGGTTCTCTGGGGGCTTGAGTTCATGCTGGTCATGTAAAATACAGCGCAGCCATCACATTTTTACAATGATGCTGAAATATTAACCTGGTATGTTCTGCTGGATCATATGCTGTATCTTTGGCCGTACTAACTCGGCTTTTGTACTAACTCGATTGTGAAAATATCCACCTTAGAATCAATGGCCAAATTTGACTTGCAAGGTCTTCTTAATAGCGTTGGTTCTTTTGCTTCCCAATTTAGCACCACCTAAACTAGTAAAAATGTACATAGAAAATTCATGTTTTGTTCTGAATGGCAATATGTCGTTTAGCATATTGACAGATAGCTCCATCTCTCCCTCAGTTTATCCATATAAATTGACCCTGTCAGCATCTGCATAATTATTGAATTAAGGAGTTACTTTTTTTCTGATGATTCAGTGGCACAGCATTTACCGAATCTGTAAAGCATGGCAAAAATGGTAGCATAATGCAGTTTGACATGAAGAATAATCAGGGAAATGCTTTTTTACAAGCTACTTTTCCAAGCTTGTATTTAATGAAAAAGCAGTCGCTCGATAAATGTGAAGAACCAGTAGCTGGAAATGATGTTATGAATGCTCATGTACGGCAACTTAAAAATCCATTTATGTTTCTCTAGATGTTCTAAGTTGAACAGTGAATTAGGCCAGCGTCTGTGTGACACGTCATGGTTTGCATGTTTCGTTGTGGGCTAAGCAGATGTGTGGATGTCACTGAGATACGCACATTCATTTACTCCACCAGCTGGGTGGCCCTATTACGTCTCACATCATAAATCCTTGACACATAATTTGTCACAATCACTCAGGCTATATCTAGAAACGAGTACTGCTGTGAGTGAAAAATGCTCAATTTTTAGCTCTTTCAGTGAAGCCTAAAAATTTGTGTCACTCATTTTGGGGTTCATGCCTGTGAGTGACTTGTTTCATACACAGATAAATCCATCCCATCAGTTCCACCAATATTTTACTGGTTCAGTTCCTTGCGTCTGTTTTCATTATTAAAGGTAGACTGTTGTCAATCGAACAGAACTTCCTAACCATCCTAACACTTTTCTCTAGTAAAAATACCTTGCTAAAATAGGACTTACATTTTTTAAAAATCCTTTAAAATAGTACTTTATTTGTATAGCACTTTTCAAAACTGTTAGCTTAGAAAAATAATAATACAAATAGAATAACAACATAATAAGGTGTGCAAAATGGAACAACACAAAGTAAAAGTTAAATAAAAATAACAGACCTTAATAAAAGACCTCTCCATAAAAAAGAGTTCTGAGGAGGATTTAAAGGACTAGACTCAGGTTTTAAGGCAGGGTTTTTCAAAGGGACCCTGATAGCTCGGTCACTTTTAGTCTTTAGTCGGGACTTAGGAACAGACAAAAGCGCCATGCCTGAGGATTAGGATAGAATTAGGTTCAGGTTTAGGTTTATGTTATGCTGGTTAAATCACCAGCAGGGTCTGAAAAAAACCTAAACCTAGCAACAAATTTGTTAAATTGGCAACAGTGGTTTATTGGAATCATTAACCACTTTAAGTTACGCTAAAGAAGCAGTTGTTGTGTTTGTTTGCGAGTACATATAGTTTCATTAATTACACAATTTTGAAACACATCTTAAAAACATGCATGCATAGCAAGATTATCAAAATAACACAAAAAGTCAATAACTGTTTGTTTTGGTCCCTTTTGGTCTTTTGAATTTGGCTGGTTAATTTATGAACTGATGAAATGTTTTGTGCTAAACTGTTTCTAACCAAGTAACTACAAGGTTTTTAAATCCAAAGTAATACAGAAAGTAGGATGTTTACTTTGAAATGTAGTGGACTATAAATGTCCAAAACACTAAAATGGAAATGATCACGAGTAAGCTACCTGAAAGCAAGTGCTTCTGTACAATACTTGTGTAGAAATACGTAGCTGCTCCCCACCCCTGCTCCTAACACACCTACATATGCATACACTGTATATTTATCCTGTCCTCACGACTGCCATCCAAATAACCTCTCCCCATCTTTGACAGAGGATATATGACAGATGTTAACCCAAATGGAATGGAAACCCTGACCTCTCCCACATAAACACTAACAGAGGCTTGAGTCAGCAGGCTGTTAGTTTGAATGATATCTCAATTCCCTCTCCACTGCCTTGAAAGAGAAATACCACCACCTTCTCCCCTGTCAACAGCAGTAATTCAGATAGTTGTTGGATGCCTCATAACAGCACAAGGCTTATAGGATCTCAGCCTGCATGTGACATTTCTGAGGCATCCTTAAGATTCAGTAAATTACCAAACAAAATATTTTTTTTGTAATCTGAAAGATGACATCCTTATGGGTAAGGAGATTGTGTGATCATGCATAATTGATTCTGAATGTTGTTATTAACATTGCCAAAGCTGTTTGCATAATGTTTGCCATCTTCTGTGAAAGACAAAGATAAAACCAGAGTTTTCAGTAGTCCCTCTTTTTGCTCCTGCAAAAGAACTACTGAGAAAAGATATTGCAACGTAATATGCTGGACACACTCTCTCATTTCTGTTTAAGTGAGGATCCGTCATTTTTCCTCAAATGGACCTGATTCAAAGAAAATAATCTTTGACACAGCTTTCCATGAATTTTACATGCATACTATTAGCAAGGGCCATGGCTTAGTTCAGCAGTAGCCCCGGGCATTCACATTCAGTAATTTGCATTGAAAGAGAATCATAGAGCCATGGTCAACTGTGATCAAGCTGAAAATGAACCATCATAGTCAAGAAAAAAACCCTCAAAACTAAATCATACTGCAGTGGAAGGAAAAAAATACAAATAACCCATTCCCATTACACAGTAGACTCAGTCTATGCTATACTAGTTCTTAAGTTAGGGGCTGTGAAGTTGCGATGGTGAAAATATATCATTTTTAAAAATATATAAACATGGAAATGTGTACCATGTCTACAATCTTCTCCCAATAATTTATGATATGCTGGAAAAGCTTTACTGTAAAGAGCTACAGCAATTATACAGTAGAATGCATTCCACCCAGCACCCACCAGTACAATTATGTTGTGTCTGCTTACCAACCCATATCAGACATTAAATTATGGACAGTCCTGCTTGCTGACGGCCTCATACACCATGTGGCTTAATTTGCCACCAGCAAACTAGCGAGGAGCTTTCTGCTAAGACCTGCACATTTTTCATTTACATTGAACGCCCCCATCCTCCAGAACACTTTTCACCAAGTTCCTCATCATTAGAATGCAGAGCTCAGCAGTGTAATCATAGGTCATCTATAAACACGGACTCCAAATCTCAATAAGGAATTGAAACGTACCTTATCACTGCAAATGCTATCTACCAACCTCTTCCAACATGCTGCTGATGCTAATATACTACACTTTAGCAACAAAAAAAGTGCATATCTCCATTTTGAAATACATTCATCTGATAGCACGCGGTTCCCCAGTGGCGTCAAAAGAGAGGATGCAGCTGACCCCAGCAAGTCAACTATACAGAATCCCATTATTAAACTATTAATTTAACAGATATTTTGACCGATGGTTTTACATTTTCGCTGTCCAAGATTCAACCCCCATAGTAGCCTACTCACTATTCAAAATAGGAATCAATATCCCACCAGAGATGTTATGCATTATCTTTCAAGGCTGGTTGGCTGCTGACTTCACAACCGCACTCCTTCTTCACAAATGTGGGGTTTGGTAATAGCAGAGGGAAAAAGGTATAAGCAGGCAATATTTCATTTCTGTTAATAGCTGGAGAAAGTTTCCACTGCGCTCTCTAACATAAAGGGCCCGTTGGCCATTTTCAGAACTTGATATTTACTTTACTGGTAGAATTCAAGTATCAAAAGACAAGGCCTCTGTGCAGAGCAGCATTTGGCCCATCACTATCAATATTAAGCAGGTCTGTCAGGTACATCAAATGACATCAGAAGGAGAATGTCTGTTGTCAGCCTTTGCATGAGTGAGGATAGTGTGGGGGGGGGAATATGTTTCTGTGCAGAGCTATCATCTCAGTCCCACTGCTGGGATGAAGTGATTACAGCATGTGTGTATGTCTCTCTCTACACAAAGCTGAATGCCAGCATACTGGGTGTGAAAGCACAGAGGCATCAGGATCTTATGGAACATATAGACTTGGCATATGCTGCACAAGGCTTTGTCTGGGTTGCTGGATTCTCAATACAGCCTGAACTACTCAGCTGCCTTCAGGCACAATAGGCTGTTATAATCCATTTTGAAAGAGCCATTTCCCACTTGGCCCAGGCAGGCACAGCTTTCCTTCTTGTAGAGGGATGGAGTTGACGCTAGTTGGAATGAGACTTAGATTCTCAGTAACACATCTGACTCATGACCTTTACTGCCGGGGGCTAATCTGGGCTGACAAAAGCACATCTTGAGTTGTCTGTCCGTTCATCTAGGAGGACAGTTTGAGAACGGAGAAGATTCAGTAGACTGAGAGTACAGCAGACTGATTTGGACCGGAAGGAACATAAAAAAAAATCAGGCTGGTCTATACTCATACATTTCCATATCAGAATATCTGTTGAGTCTGTATGTGCTTCTTGAGTTATCTTATGCTCAAATAGCATATGGGCTGCTACAGACAAAGGCATGCTGAGGAACCTCATAGCAAATGCTTCACCTGAATATCCTGAGGTTCTGAACGTGCAGTGTCTTTTCTCAGATCCAGTTAGTCACGATGTGGTGTGATATCTTTGGGAAGGTGTGGAGACGATGACAAGACAGTGTTATGTACTCACTGATGCTCAGTGCTCACTCTGTTCTGCTCTGCTCTTCTCTATTCTATTCTATTCTATTCTATTCTATTCTATTCTGTTCTGTTCCTCACAGTTATTGGCATGTGAGTTGACTATTTGAAATAGTTAGTACACTAGACTCTGTTACTCTCTTTCAATTACGTCGAGGCAATGCCCATAGGAGTTTCTCTGGAGTAAGGTGTTCTGGGACTTTAGTGCTAGAGTAGTAAATGCTGGCCTATACCCCTGACGATACAACCCACTACCGAAAGGAAAAATAAACACCTCAGAGAAATTTACAACTCCCTAGAATGTGATACCAAAGCAATTAGTGTCTGAGAGATTGGTAGGCGTGAAAAATCCTTACAGCATGCCTTGGAGCCAATACAAAGGCAATGCATCTCAGTTTTACGGCCCCATTGCTTATTCAGTTCTGTTTGGTGTTCCTCTCCAAGACTTCAGAGTCACTGGGGAATTATTGTGACAGGGCAATAAATTACTCTTGTATTTAGCATAAAGCTTCCCAATAAAGACTAGACTATGTGGTATCGCAGTGACCAGAGAGCCATTGGGAAAGTGTAGTTGCTTTTGGTAATCAAAGAAGAGAAAGTCACACACTCTCCTAAAAACTTTATGATAGTGCGTTAATCAGGACGACAGTAAGAGTTGCCACCCCTTCCTTTGCTTCAATTTGACGGTCTGAATTGAACACCATACACTGCGCTGCCATGCATTACAGACTTTTAAGTTCAGTTCAATTTGTGTTGGCATATAATTTCTGATAGTATGAACATATGACATAGAGCAGTGCTTTAAATAGCGGTGTCATTTTTCAGCCTTTCCTATACACTCCGTACTCCCACCACCACCCCACCCTAAAAAAAAAAAGATTAAAAAAAAACCTTTGCAAACCATGAATCTTTACACAGCAGAAGGGGTGTGCGATGCCAGTTAATTCCCCGGGAGAGACAGCTCGCCTCTGTTTATGTAGTGTAACAAACAACCCTAAATGTCAATGAGTGGATTTGCTCTGTGAAGGACACCAAAGTGACTGGCCTGCATTATTTTGCCATGAGTCTGAGGGATTACTTGGAGGCCTGTAAAACAGCATGTAATCTAGCAGCCTGTGGGGAGAGGGACTCAGCCTTGCCACAATGCTGTGAGCAAGAGGCTTGCTCGCTTGCAAAGTCTTTTGAAAATGCACATACACACACACACACACACACACACCCACACACACACACACACACACACACACACGTGCACAGACACAAAAGCACATACACATACATACATGGATTCTGTGTGGAAGGCTGTTGCCCTGATTGTGATGCTGCTCATCCCACTGGACTGCAGTGTTTATTTATCCACTTATGTATGGAGTTTAGTCCATAACAGTTTTAATTTCAGCTTAGAGTGGCAAGAAGGATGCAGATGCACTTGAGGGAATGGAGGATTCAGGAGTGCCATTTGTCCAAATAAGCCCTATTGTATCCTTAGTAATGTGTTGTTTATCACACAGTGTACAGCTTACCTTTTTATTTCCTACTCATCGTGATGGATGAAAAAGAAGGAGAAATACCAAATTCAATTCATTAATAGGTTGCCCAAAATGAAAATGTCCCTGTTAATTGTTTTGGTTCTTGTGCTATTTTTCCTGCGTGTTGAAATTTTCATCAGGTAATGAAATTATAGGTTACTGCTTAAAGTCAAAGTCAATATTAATAGGCCAGTGCAGTACAACACCTTCTGTGTATTTAATGGAGAGTGTGTTAAAAGTTAAACTTGTTTTTTCTAAAGAGAGGAAGATTTTTATTGAAAAAACTGACAGGTTAAAGTTCTTAGACAGACAGCTACCTGTCAATCCATTGATTTAGTCACCCATAGGAAGCAAAATCCAAGAAGAGATCTCATATTTCTACCTTTTATTTCTCCTAGACACCAAATGAGCTCTTTTTAACACTAAGGTGAAACTATTTATATTTCTCACATTCAACTCGAGAGAAACAACCAGATAAAAGCTCATGTTGATCTCACTCTGATCAAAACAAGAGATCTCCAAATGATATGAAAAAAGTGTCATTTAACTCTCCTGAATATGAAACCGTGGGATTAGAGAACGACCTCAAAGAAAACTCATTATGATGTTTTATGACTCCTTCTCAAACATGCACTGTTTTGACATAATGCTGCATTTTCTATTGCATTGTCTATTGAAGCCACAGGGGCAGCAGCCATATAGTAGGAGCTTATTATATATGTCCCATGTTAGCATCTTCAAATTTATCTCTCTATCTATCTCTCTCTGATCTCCTCCTTGCACCTGAGGGGGTTTTAGGGGAAACATTTCAGATGAAGGTGATTGCAAAATGAGGCAAAATTGAGCTCTTCTCTATTTCTTTAGAGATGAAGGAAAGAAAAGACGACTCTGAGCAAAAGATTTTCCCTCTGGGCTCAAACACTCTTCTCTTCCACAGGTTGGCTCTGAGCACCTACTCCAGAATGAACACCAACTGCTCTGATGAGTTTTTCCAGGCCACAAATCATGCAGAACAGACTTTCCGTAAGATGGAGACCTACCTCCAGCACAAGCAGCTGTGCGACGTCCTCTTGATAGCGGGGGATCATAAGATACCGGCTCACAGGTTGGTACCTGTGTTACCGTCCGCTTTGATTTCATTAATGACATCTGCATTAATTAAGCGATGCAGAAACTCATCTGGATTCACTTCATTAAGATGTCGGTCCAGGCTTTCCAATCATTGGTTTGTACCGCAGTTGACAATGCCGATTGTTGACAATTGCCTCCGTCTGGGTAAAAATCATAAATGATCTGGGAAATGCAAAACAATACCTTCTTTTGAATTAAACTTTGTAAACACGTGCAAGTTTCATTTTTGCTTTCATAAAATCCATGTTTACTGGTTTGCATCTGCATACACTGTTTTGATCTAATTACACCTCTGCCCTTTCTCATTTCCACATTATGTTTGGGACAGTGAAGAACACTGTGATCCAGAACATCGAGATGTCAATATTTGGGCATCCAACCCCCCGCCCCCGGTAGAATGGCTGAATTGAACAGACCGTGTTACATCCTCTACACACTGAGATGCATTGTTACTTTGAGTGCATTTGCTTGTGTGCCTACCCATCAGCGTGCCTTGGAAGTTAATCCTGATAGATCCACAAACAAAAAAACAGACTGCTCATTGGGGCCAGTGAACAAAACTGAATCAATGACCTTGACCTGGTAGGGTGAGATGTGCAGTCCTCTGCCTGCCGTGTTTGAACATGGCTTTGCTCATAGGATACATCCACATGAAGCAGTGAGGGTGTATAGCTGTTTGTCCTGCACTGAAGGACAAATCAAACAGAAAACAACAATAACAAGCCTCTTCATTTAGTTAGTATTGTCCCACAAAGGGCCAATAGAGGATTATTAAAGGATTTGCATGAATCCTCTTGGCCACACTGTTGGAAACACACAAATTCCAAAGTACAAATATGATGAGAAGCTACCAGATTATGGTAGTATGTTGTTTGTCAGAATGACAAGTAGACTCGTTTTTTGTGCAAACTTTACTCTGGGCAAACTCATTTCCTTGTAATAGCATATGATCACTCCTTGCCCTCATGAATTAACCAGCGTGTTATGTGAACTAGACAAAGGCATAAACACAATTAGACTCCTGACTGTTGTAGCGATCAGAAACATGGGGTTGTTGGTGGTGGGATAATTCATTTATCATACAGTTTGACAAATTAGATGAAAGCAGAACGAAGAAGGGGAGCTGTGAGTTCCCGAGCTCTCATAATGGCCTGGCATGGTGTGAAAACACCCAAACATTATAAATCACTGTTAGAAACAAGCTTACATGAAATTATTAGACTAAGGGAACACTGTGCGCAATATGCCCTTTCCTAAGGAGTGAAAGTACATTTTAGGACACAAAAAAACAACCTCAGGACTGATTCAGGAACTACTCCTGAGTCATTATTACATAGATGAAACAAAATCTCCAAAAAATAGATACATGTACAACAGCACTAATTTGTTGCATTTTGTTGACGGCAGACTGGTCCTGAGTGCAGTGTCAGACTACTTTGCTGCTATGTTCACCAACGATGTGAGGGAGGCAAAGCAGGAGGAGATCAAGATGGAGGGAGTGGATCCTGAGGCCCTCAGATCCCTGGTTCATTTTGCTTACACTGGTGAGTGCTCATAAAACCATTCACTGGCTCTTGTAAGTAGTTATGAGACTTCCGATGTGGAAGCGTGATTAAAACTGATCAATAAAGCAGTGTATCACTGAGCTGAGGGATTGGGGATAACATGAAGTTGATACTGCTTATTCTAAGCCATCACATCCATTGACTACTGTATTCTGCCACTCTGTTATTCCATGATATTTCTTGGAATTCCTCCATGTTTTCAAGTGCTGAATTCTCCTTTGATAAAGCCCAACCATTTGGTTCAATGAGAATATCCTCATTGATTAAATAGCGTTGAACATTAAAATCATGAAGGAGCCTCTAGTTTGTTTTGCTGTGTGCCGTTGCAATCACTGTCTGCTGTCACATAAAAATGTGTTTTGCTTTGCTTTGCTCTTGACATTGCAGGTGTCCTTGAGCTGAAGGAGGAGACCATCGAGAGTTTATTGGCAGCAGCTTGCCTCCTCCAGCTTTCGCAAGTCATCCAGGTTTGCTGTAACTTCCTGATGAAGCAGCTCCATCCCTCCAACTGCCTGGGAATACGCTCCTTCGCGGATGCCCAGGGCTGCGTTGACCTGCTCAACGTAGCTCACAACTACACCATGGTAAGAGGGGAAATGGATTTAGGCCACGTTTACATGACTGGGCAGGCCAGATTATTTAGATGCAATAAGGGATTACATTCCTGAAGTGACCTTCCATTGCATAGCAACAAAGGACAGCCGTAGGCATGAAAGCTGTCACATTAACGGCTGTGTTCAATAATTTAATTTCATTACCACTGAATTTAGTTGCACATGAAAGGTGGATCTGTCCCACATAATGCAAGGTGATGGGGATTTACACAGAGATCTTAATATAGAGCATGAACCTTTTGCAGCACAGTTGTGATTTTTTTATGGCTGTCTAAACGAGAGAAATCACATTCTACCCTGTTTAGACACGAGAAGGTCAAAAATCTGAAATTAGATCAAATCAGTTACCAATTGTAGTTTTTTTTCTGTGAATGCAAACTAAATATGTTGGAAACAGTAAGAAGCAGGTAAGCCATGGATAGATGGAGACAACACATTTGATTATTTGTGACCATCCTCTGCTTTGAGGCCAGTTCATTTAAATAGTCATAGTCATAACCGGTAGATGGTTGGTGTCTTGGTTATTTATAACATCTAATTTCAGTAAAGGAATGCATGATGTGCACATTTGAATAGAAATTGAGTGGTTTCATGCTTTCAGTTTATCTAATGTGGTTATGTGGCTGTCACTATGAGATACCACGTAGCAGCACATTCATATTTGCAATACCAGTGAAAATGTGATGTGTGTGAAAATGCCATTTGTATATATTTCTGCACAGAATATTTGCATAGGCTTGAGATCCATGCACATATTTCCCAGATAACATCTCGCTGGCCGTGCAGAAATGACAGTGGGAGGCAGGCGTTATCTCCTGAAGGACATCTGCTCAGCTTGTTTACGTAGGCCCTATCCAGGACCGAGAGGTTAATCTAATCACCAAACTGCACAAGAGGGCCAACTTCCTGTTCAATCGCTTCAATAATGAACAGAGAGAGCTCAGGGCTTCCTGGAACCCCATCCTCTGGGTTTTGAGTGGAGCAGTTCTGTTTTGATAAGCTTGTTTTTCCTGGTTGAGCATGGCAGCCGAGATCCGCCTCTGACATCCTTTTTCCTTTCTGAAAGTGCTGCTTTTTCATATCCCCATAGTCCAAAATGTAACGTTTTGTTGTTTGGGATTACTGTATTTCTTTCCAGCAACAAAAAAATGCCTTTCATACATTGTGAAATAAATGCTAAACTCTGTCAATTAAAAAAAAAAAAAAAATGCTATATGAATCACATATATACGTAGCACATTCTGGGTATGTACACTACATAGCAAAAGGCAATCATGCTTCTCACAGCTTTGGTATTTTGAAATATCAGTATTCCTCCCCAAAATGCACTCTTATTACACAATTACCCTTTTGCAGTAGTTAAATCAATTAGCGTGCTCTCCCGCTGATCTTGTTTTCCAAGCAGTTTACTCACCAACGAGTTTGCCAGCATCGGAGAATACAAGCTTTTAAATGGTTCTGAAATGAATTAGGTTGAGCTTTCAATTTTGTTGTCAGCAGTTCGGGAAGGGTAATTACAAATAATTGGTCTATAGCAATGTCAAACAGTTGGATGATACATCTTCCTCAGTAATACCACAACAGATCAATGGATGTCCCTCATTTCATTAAGGCTGTCTGTGCTAAGCTCTTAAAGCCTGCTCTTGTGATAGATCTGACCAAGACACTGTGATTTGTCACATATTGACAATCAATAGCGTGCTTGTTTTTCCTAATTGTCAACGCTCCAGTACAAAGTGAGGCGCTTGATTTGTCAAAGTTATTCTGGCTGTGCAATAAATAATGCTCAGCAGCCTCATTCAAATAGAAAACAGGGGTACTGTTTTGGTCCAGGGTTTCTCTCCATGTCTTTTATTTAATGTTGGATATACCAAGGAGGTGTAAAGGAGGGTGTTTTATATAGCACCATACCTAACTGAACCGCCCAAAGACTATGTCCTTGAAGAGGCAGCCACGTAGTGCTTTAATATCGCCTGGGCTTGTGGCCAGTAAATGTAAGATCAATCTTTAGGAAGGCGTTTCATACAGAACAGATCCAAACAAAAACTCTGAGCTGGACACTGCATTGGTGCGATGGTGATGTTGATGTGCTGTGTACCTTTCTACTGCTCATCAAAACTGATAAACTGGTTTATGTTGTCATGTACCATCATAAACAAAAATGCTTTATAGGCCAATAAAAAGATTTTGCCTGTACAGATTTGAGATTGTGCTACCCATGTCCAACTCAGTGGATTATTCATTATTTCATAAGCTAATTGAAACAGATGACAAATTCATCTGTTCATTTAGCTTGTAAAATGGAGAGCACTTCCCTGTGGCTACTGGGTAGTGGTTATATGTGGAGGCTGGCCTTGATTGTGTTCCAGGAATGTTGCACTTCACAGCCTCCGAAAAAGCCACTGATCTACTGTAGTCAGTCCACACAACCATCTAAACTGAAACTGACAAACTGATCCCTGATCTGAGCGATTTTAAGATGCTTCATGTGTAGTCGCTGAGCTAAAATCGTCTTGTTGTGATGCAAAACCTACCATAGCATTTTTTGGAATTTGTGGAGCTGAGTGAAATCAAATGTCATGTAAGCTGACAGGGAAATGTGGCTTAAAGACACCCCAGTTTCTCATTCCACAACAATACGATGGCAAAAGTGTGAATAAATACCTCAATATTAGCATGTTATCACTAAAATGAAGCAATAGATCTAGTGGATAAGTCATATATTACCAATATGACTTTTATTGAGGAGACAACTAACATTTTTAATACCTAAAAACAAACTTGTGTTTCACAGTCATGTTTCATGTTCCCTTACCCTAAACTAAACCTAAACCTAAACCTAATCTTAACCCTAAACCCAAGTTCTAACCCTAAACTAGACCCTTAAAGAAGTGAAAACTGGCAAACACACACACATACATTATCTTTCAGTGCTTTGGAGAGACTGAGTGTACCCCTCGGCTAATGACTGATGATTATCTACGTCCTACTCACCTCCTCTCTTTTCCAGGAACATTTCCTGGAGGTAATTCAGAACCAGGAGTTCCAGCTGCTACCCACAGCTGAGATCGTGAAGCTGCTCTCCAGCGATGACATCAACGTACCGGACGAGGAAACCATCTTCCAGGCTTTGATGATGTGGGTGAGGTACGACGTCCAGCAACGGCAGCAGGACCTGGGGCAGCTCCTTTCCTACATCCGCCTGCCTCTTCTGCCTCCACAGGTGAGGAAAACGATGAAGGAAGCGTGGTGGTGGCTGAGGGTTGAATAAGATAAGGCATATATATTTTGTGCACGTGGCTGCATGAGATTGAGGTCCAACTCGCACTATGCTTTCTCATCGCTTCCTATCTCTCCTCACTGTCAGCAAAAACTAATGTAATGATTTTTTTTGACCCTTGACTAATTCTATCCAGAGAAGGGTTTGCTGAGCATTAATGCGCTTTTTCAGAACTGTCCGGCTTCACATTAATACAGTACCACACATTTGGTACAAAGTACAGCCTCAGTCTTCCAGCTGACCAATGAGAAGCTGAGAGGAGCATGGCGCCCCCATTGAACCACTGCTGTACTGGCTTTGTTTATGTCCTCATTGATTAGCGTTAAGGCATTTTTTTTTCACTCTCAGTGAAAAATGAGACAACTGACAGTATACGACAGCTACACAGGGTTTTTAAATGTCTTGTGAAGCTACAAATGGTTTGCTTATGCTGCATTATTATTTTAAATGCTGCAGCTCACGATTCACGAATGTCAAAGTTCTTGCTTTCATGTGGCACCTAATTTACATAACATCGCACACAGATTACCCATTTTATCACCAACATGGCGCACAGATTACCAACATCTGTGAGTGCAAATAGCTCCCAGTTTACAGTAATGTTGCTGTATATTCACTGGCAGATTTCTTCCCAAAACTTGTTACACATACCAATTTTATAATTCACTTTCTATAGCGTTTACTGTGAATAAATGCAGCAAACAATAACAAAATATGGACATTGAGACAAAATAAACACGTTATGGAATACATTGGCTTTAGAAGTATTTGTTTTATGTGAGGCTACTAAAGAGCTGAAATGAATCATTGTTTTTGTCACAGTTTGTAGAGGCTGTGAAAAGATTGGCCTGCGTTGGGTTGGTGCTGATGATGTCGCAGATGTAACAAAATCAATAAATATATAAAAACAACACCTTTCACCCATGAAAGTAGTGAAAGAAGACATACTCCCTCAGTAGTCAGTGCATGTGCTATTTATTGTAAGTGGTACTACTGGCAGCGAAACTGTTGTTAGAGCTAGCAAGCACCTGACTCACAGATTAATCCTTTGAATGGAGAGATAACTATCACAGAGGGCCGGGCTGTTTTTCTACAAATGTTGTTTCCCTGAAGTTATTTTAATTGCAGTTCACTCCGGTCTCCATTTGCATACATTTAATTAAACGCTCCTTACATAAAGTGCCTGGTGTAATTTCACAAACACCAAACCCTGTATTAGATTATCATCTAAACCTGGGCCTTTTTCTCTGCAGCCCAATTAAGTTAATAAACCTCAACCTGATTTGCATGCGTATTCAACGTTTACCATGTCTCTATCTGATCTTTCGGATTCCTCCAGCTCCTTGCGGATCTGGAAAACAACAAGATGTTCTCTGGTGATCTGGAATGCCAAAAGCTACTGATGGAGGCCATGAAGTACCATCTTCTGCCTGAGCGACGTCCCATGTTTCAGAGCCCGAGAACCAAACCGAGAAAGTCAACCGTCGGTGCACTTTATGCTGTAGGCGGTATGGATGCTACCAAAGGTACGGGGCATAGTTATCTCCCTACGACGTGTTTTGGCAATAATTGAGACTGAAATAGAAATGCCCAACAAAGTGCAATGACAAAGCATAAATACTGTTTGGAAGAGATGAACACAGGTGGTCTATGTTACCAAGGAGGTTATTCTTCTATACTTCCAGTGACAAAGACATTAAGTTTAGTTTAGTTTAATCTTCTGCTTTTGTGCTTAGGGTCTACCACCATAGAGAAGTATGACCTACGGACTAACACGTGGATCCAGGTTGGAGTCATGAATGGACGCCGGCTCCAGTTTGGCGTGGCGGTGATCGACAACAAGCTGTACGTGGTCGGAGGGAGGGATGGACTGAAGACATCCAATATGGTGGAGTGCTACAACCCAATCAACAAAGTGTGGTCCACTATGCCCCCCATGTCCACACACAGACATGGACTTGGTGAGTGTTCCATACTGTCTGGTTGTAGCTCGGTTTATTACCTTGAACTGAAACTATATGAGAATACATGTTGTGAAAGCAGTGTTGTTTGATATGCTGATGAATAAATAGGATGATAAATAAATACAATAAATAAATATATATGAATCAATATGGCTACCCCCTGGAACACCTAATTGTATTATGTCAGGATGACATTTAACAGAACGTATTAATGTTTAGTTAAAGCTTTTATTGCCCTTAACTAAATGCTGTATTGTCAATATAAAAGGTCCAATATTACATCCTAAAATGTATGTCCTAAATCTGTGAACAGTAGGTCATTTGTTTTTTACTAGTTGTTACTACTCTTTTCACTAGTAACAATTTAATCAATGCTAGTACTTATTATATAGTTACTAGTGATTTAATTAGTAGTGATTTCATTTTAGCTACTTAATTCTTCAAGTTATTATGCGTTAGTCACTAGTAACTATTAAATAAGAACTTACAAAATTAAAATTACAATAGCCTAACTCGACTAACTCGCAGAATAGTGACTAGTGACTAAAAATAAGTACTAGTGGCAAATGTGACTTGTGTCGTTACCTGTTGTGTAATTTTGTGACAAATTACACAACGTGCCATAACGGTCATTGTGTTATTGCTTTTTTGATCAGCAGACCACAGTCACAAGGCACACATCACCACATCTAATAATATGTACTGTAATATGAATATGCAGTGTCACACAATTACCTGTCACTGTTCTCATGAGATCAACATAAGATTTTGTTTGTGCATTTGTAGAATATTTCCATTTCCAAGTTTTCCACCTTTCTTCAAGGCACCACGCAATCCACACATGATTTTGTTAATTGAGATCTCCTTTGGAAAGTGAAGTCAGAGGCTTAATTCATATCTACAAATGCTCCTTAGAGTAACCACTGCCTCAGCTATTCCAGGTTTTAGCTTGGTAAGGCTACCTGGTCTTATGAAAAGGCTAAAATTGCAGGATTCAAGCTCAGAAGGGTTACAGTTGGCATGCTGTGAAAATTCACACGTTTCTTTTCAGATAGACGTTTGATATTTTCCCATTCCCCTATCAAAGCTTGGCAGGCTGTGCTGGTCTTGCTCTTCTTTACCCTTCCCTGGCCGATGAATTTCATATCAGAAGCGTTTTGATTCATAGTTAAAACAGGTCTGGTTACAGAGCAGGGAGATCTTGTCAAGCATTCGGCTCACTCACCGAGTGTGGTCGGAGGTATCAGCGAGCTTGCTTGCCCAGGAGATTAGACAGTATAGATTACCTGCTCTGTCTTTGATCTTTCCTGTAGCAAATATCTCAGGCTGCTTTGCTTGTGGCGTGCATATTTTGAGTCAGAATATATTTGAGCTTATTGTCTGCCCAGCTAAGGCCTGCTGTGTGCATTATAGGGAAGACAAGAAAAAAAGAATAGTATTTCCTTTTTTATTTCAAAACCACCAGTCAGTAATAAAAGGCAGCTTCGCTATGAAAATTGCTTCTGTCCAACTATGTTGATGTCATGGATGGTTCTCTGAATGCGGTCCTGCCCTGATGTTCCCTCAAGATAATTGGACTTGCACCAAAGAAAATAAGACTGGTAGTATAAAAAATTCATTGTGTTAAAACATCCTTTTGTATTGTTGCTGGTGAAAACCACTTTCCTTTGTGTGACTTGGGCATGAGGAATAACAATGCATTTTTATATTCTTCCTGTTTGCTGAATAGATTTGGTCAGCGCTAAAGCAGTGACTCACTCCACTCCATTTTATCCCCACATTTCTAAAATGAGAAGTGTAGCCTCTGGCTCAGCCCTCTCCAGGAACTGTTGAAAGAAGAAGAAAGAGTTTGATGTTTAGATGTAATTTCATTTCTTTCTATTGATTATTCCCAGATACACGGTGTAGCTGGCGTTAGACACTATGCTCTATTGTGAGAAAGTGAAGCAAACAGTTGTTGATTTCAACAAGGTACTGAATGTATTTTGGCCTTAGTTACCCTGGTTGACATTTACATGAAAGCATTAAGCATTAAGCATAGTTTTGTGCTAATGTATAAAACTATGTACAACTACACAGATTGATAATTAATGATGCTAGAATAAAACCAGTGTAAAGTATTACCAGTAGAATTAATCATCTAATGTGACAATTTTCCATTGCTGTAATTTCCTCTCCTTTTCAAATAACATAATATCACCCAACTAAACAACGCAACAAATTGGGTGACTTACGTCTTGTGTCCATCTGTAACCTGTGCAGGCATTGCTGTCTTGGAGGGCCCCATGTATGCCGTAGGAGGCCATGACGGCTGGAGCTATCTGAACACAGTGGAGCGCTGGGACCCGCAGGCCAGGCAGTGGAACTATGTGGCCAGCATGTCGACGCCACGCAGCACCGTGGGAGTCACCGCACTCAACGGGAAGTAAGTTGC
>CABFOQ010028406.1:4567-15909 GCA_900660455.1 Gephyroberyx darwinii | reverse complement strand
TGCTCTGTCTGCATCGAAACTACGGATCCCAGGAGGGCTTAAACCTACAATATGCAACTTGTCGCCTCAAGGCAGGAAATGCATTGCTAGTCCCGCCCTCCTCCACTTCAGTTGGTCAAGTTCAACACTTGTCACTCATCTTGATGAGCTGTCTACCTTAAAATGCATGTAGCCTACCATGAAGCTGAGGTAACCGTCAGTAGGTTTTCTGTTCTTTCATTTCTTACTACTTTCTGACATTGTTGTTGCTGCTATGACTTCCCTGTGCTGTGGCCAGTAGCCCCACCTTGATAGCCACAACCAAGCTCACCACTGGCTACGCCCACAGCAAAACATCCCGCACATCACTGAAAAGACACGCAGGGTCTTTCTCAGTTTGCATTCTGGTGTGTTCTTGTGTCCTCCATGACGCATTTGACGTATTAGCTAATGGTTGATTACGATTTCAAAACAAAACGTGAGGATGGAGGACGGATAAAGATCCCCAAAGTTTACTTTCCAAGTGAGGATGTATGGGATGGTGATTTGGCCATTGAGAGCGAAGGGGATGGCACATCGCAGAATCATCCTGTGTGTTTGGTGTAAAGTAGACCACAATCTGGCCATACAATAGTCATCATTTCAGCAACTACAGCTCAGCTACAGAATAAAGTTGCCAAATTTGTATACTAGACTGACTTACTCATTATCAAAAAAAAGAAGGCACATAAATGACATCTTATGACACTATATTAAAGTCAATTAAGTAATCAACAGACCACTTATCAGCCTAATCTAAAATAAATGTGTGCCTGAAGGAGAAAAGTGGTTGTTGTTTGGTTATAATGTGTATTTATTGTTAACAATGAGTAGATCCTGGAGTTATTGCTGCATCTAGGTCAAAAATAGACAACAAGGAAGATGTTTCCTGAGCCTCCACTTTGCTGCTGTCGGGCCTGTGAGGTAGAAGCACTTTATAGGCTGATGTGCTTTCTCCGGGAGAGGATGCTCTCAAGGAAAGGGCTGTTGAAAAATGCCATCCACTGCTATATTTTGTAAAATTTGGCGCATTATCAGTATTCTGTCATGGGATCTGCCAAACATCCAACACCAGAGAGGGAAGATGGGAGTTATTTCTGCCAGAGGTCTAGGACTACATTTAGGGTAACAGCATATGAAATATTTTGAACACTTTTTATATTTTTCCCCAGACTGTTTGCAGTGGGTGGTCGAGATGGCAGCTCGTGTCTGAGGTCAATGGAATGCTTCGATCCGCACACCAACAAGTGGAGCATGTGTGCTCCCATGGCCAAGAGGCGAGGGGGGGTGGGTGTGGCGACATACAACAGCTTCCTGTATGCTGTGGGCGGACATGATGCGCCCGCCTCCAACCACTGTTCCAGACTCTCCGACTGCGTTGAGAGGTCAGTAAATGCCTTTTTTCTGTTAAAAATGTCCAAACAAGAAAAAACTTGCGCAAGCTGTAGAGATGATATTCAGTACAGGGTGGGGCTGGTGGTATTGCCTTTCTGATGAAAACAAAAGGGAATTGAACTCTTTCCAGGTTGTTTCTCCCACCCAGTTCCTGCATTTTGAGACATGCCTGCATTTACTATGTGATACTGTGGGGATCATATTTTCCATGGGGTTGTTTTATTTTATAGTGTCTGGCACCATCTGGTGGTTGCACTATCCTCCTGTGTCTGATTCTAATGTGACTTAAGGCAGGAGGACTCCTTCAGTGGCCATTCGGTGCTCAGAATACCTTTTCTCATTTTCAAAAATGAAAAAATGAAATGAGTTTATGTGGGCCACCTTTTTATTCAAGTATTTCATAAGAAATTCTATAATTGTGGCAAACAACTTAGAAAGTAACTTGAAACATCTTGCTATTTACTGCCATGTTTTTGCGAGTCTACTAAATTACAGATCAAGCTATACTTAAATAGCGTAAAAAGATAACATATTTTCCACCACATGCTGCTTCATTTTAACTTCCATAAACTCCCCCCCTCAACTCAACAACAGTGATTTGTCTTGAAAGAACACAAGTGTAACCACTGATGGAGCTGGTATCCATTTCAACCCCATCGAAATGTCAGTAGTGATTTTACCTGTTGAATATTTTCATAATAATTTGTATTGAACTTCTCATCGTTTATCATTGTATTCATGGAATATTAACAAAAGACAGTGATAGATCTAGTCCCACTCTCTTTGTCTCGTGTCCCTCAACACCAATCTCAGGTATGACCCAAAGACGGACACATGGACGACCGTGTCTTCCCTCAGTGTTCCTCGGGATGCGGTGGGTGTTTGCCTGCTGGGTGACAGGCTGTATGCTGTGGGTGGATATGACGGCCAGTCCTACCTCAACACTGTTGAGTCCTACGATGCACAGAACAACGAGTGGACTGAGGTAATTTTAAATCAACTGATCGTAATACATTATATTTCATTTGTCAATTACCTCTCTGAATTATTTGTGTAAATGGTTAAAGCATAAATCCAACCCTGCCCAGGGACTGCAGGTGGAAAATAGTAGTAGTAATAATCTCACCCAAAACTAGAAACAAAGCCGATCAATGAACACTGCTGCTGGAGAATGACTTTGTGAACATAGCCAGGATAATTCTCTGGGCATTTATTGTAGGTATAATTTCTCAAACTTTTAGTAGAATTATGAAAGATCTCCAGTTCTGAGTAAGCCTCCATTTTATGTCAGTGGAGGATCTCCAGTCATTAGTCTTGGTTCTCACAATTCTAGCTTTTCCATATTCATATTCTCAAATATTGATTGAAATTATATGAAAATCATCATAGAAATTATTTTTAGGGGGATGTTGATCATCAATAGTAAAACTTTTTGACAGGAAATGTTTGTAAGTGAAATTGTTTCTTGCTTTTGCCAGAATTGGTGACGGTTTAGACAGTTTACACTATGGGAGTATGAATCTACTGAATTCAATTAATCCAATGAATCTTTTTGAAATTACTTTTTTTTAACTGTGGATTGTTCCAATACTGCACTGCAACACTCTTATCGAGAGCTTGGAGCCAGTCCACAACAAGTGGACTGTTGTAAACTGTTGTAAATATCTTTTGATAATAAATGATAATGTCATCATACAAACTGAAATACACTAATAAAGAGATACTTGCACTACTGAATATATCTCCTGAAGAGCCTTTACTTGATATGTAGATTTAATTTTCAAAATGCCAGGTACGCCCTTCTGGCCCTTATCATGTGCATGAAGTGAAATTCATTTTTTTTTTAAGACAGACTTAGTTGAGAGGCTGCCTGTTAATCTCCCTGTGTCTTCCCACAGGAGGTCCCGCTCAACATTGGCAGGGCAGGCGCCTGTGTGGTGGTGGTGAAATTGCCTTGAGCACTTCGTCCTACAACAGCCTAGGAAAACAAAAGAGAGCAGCAGAGAAGAGTGGACAAACAAAACAACCGACTGAGGACACGTCCGCTGAGAATCTTGTTTTTTTCCCGCTCTGTTTTCCAGATGTTCAGAAGAGAACACAAGACAGAGCTTTGCCCATAAACCATTATTTCTATCATTAATGCACTCGTCTGCCCACTGTGGACGACTCGCTCAGAAAACTGGAATGCACTGTACATTCTCCACATTCTCAACCGATCAAGAATTCTCATAGATCTGGCTAAGCTGTAGCAAACTAGTGCCAAGCTTTTGTTGTACTGATTTGTGATACAGATTTTATGAAATGCTCTGCGTATATCCACGAGATAGAAATGATAAAAGTTTGAGTATGTAAACCTGCTTGAGGGTTAGTTTACATTTATACAGTAGCATTTCCTATTGGTGCCATCACATATATTTTCAGGTTTATACTCATACACGTATTTCCCTTTTTAGCCACTCTAAAATGAAAATATACTTGTAATACATAGATGTAATTATCTAACTATGTATTTCCTTAGTGGGGTGGTCTAAACAGATGTTTCGTACTCTTAAACTCAATTGTTTTTTGAAGGACCACTGTGAATACTGAGGGTGATGACTTTGTCCCAGGATAGTTTGCAGAACAGGGATGGGAGGAAATCACTCATGTATAAATTTCTGCTGAATAATGTGTTTGGACAGGAAAACTGTAATGGATTTTTTGATGTTCTCTTTTTTTATTGAGTCTGTAGCTACAGAACACCAAAGTCATTTGCTTGTCTTAGAAGTCTTGTTACACGTTTAATAAAGGTTTACAAAATTGTGAATTATACAAAATATATCATATTGATATTTCACATTACTGTACAGATGTTTGTGACCTTGCTAAAACTGCATTTCTGTCGATAGGATCATGCCTAAACCAGTGCAGTCTGGTGACTCAACAGTGTTTTATTATTTTTGGGCATGCTAGCTGAGGGAATGTTTCATTTAATCTGTACAGTATTATAGCCTTTTGTTGATACAGACCATCATTGTCTATTTTGCATTTTAAAGAATATAATCCCCTCTGGCTCATAGGGAAGATCTGTATGTGTTTGGCACACAACAATGGAATAACCCAAAAAAACTGCAACCCCGCCCAAGTGGCATCCGGAGCAACCAAGTAAACAATCCAAGTACATGACAGTGATATTTCTACATTTAAGTGCAGCATCATAAGGACATGATTTTCACAACACTACTAACATGTCTTTGAATGGATTTGTTGATGATTGTTATGATTGTAAAAGTTGAATATTACCAACTCATGCAGGATGGGAACAATTTCTAAATATTATTATAACATGATTTTGGGGCTAAATGTTGCTTTTTATGTTTTTCTCATAATTTTGTACAGCATGCAGACCTACAAATAAAAAAACTTAATTCTCACCTGCTTGCATTGTCATTTAAATCCGTGTTTACAACTCATGGGCAGATCTCTATTTATCTGCTCGTAACCTGAGTCCTTTACCAAAGAGCCTGGGAAGCTATTTTGATAAACAGCAACATTGGTTTTGTTCTTATTGCAGAACCAAATTGTTGCAAAGCTCAAGCTTAGAGCGGAAAGCAGCAGGGCAAGATGACTGATCCTTGAACTTTCCTTAAATCTAAACCGAACAGCACACTGCGTTGGTTCAATAACAATATTTCTAAGTTAAAGTCACCTCCAATACCATATTGAAATAATCACAGATGTCCTCCTTTAAATCAAACATACCAATAACACTACATCAACAATTTAGTCTTTGCTCAAATTTAAGTGAAACGACCATTAAACTGTCCCACAACTGACAAATGCACAACACATTGGAGTTGCATGTGTTTTTGCATGTGCAGTTGTCAGTTTGAAGTGAGTTTAAAATGACATATAGGGGCATTTTACAAAATAGAACAAAATGTCAGTGAATGACAGACAGGCGTGTGTAGTGCAATGTCAAATTCACACCATCATTTAAAACACATTTTGGTACACTCAGGAGCTCAGCTACCTAAACTGGTTGAGTTTTAGGATATCTTAATCAGTATCATACACTTTTATTGCTTCTTTATCATTTAGACGTAGGGATGTAATTTGTGGAAAAGTGATGACAATTAAAAAAGAATGAATAATATAATAATTAATAAGGACTCAAAGAGCATAGCACAACAACAATACACATTCAGGGTGTGACTACTGAATCATCTCTCTTTTTTCTTTGACAAAAAAAGCGTATACGAAATGTCCATGTTGTTAAATGTGTCCTTTTGATGGGTGTTGAAGATAAAACTCTCCATGTTGATGTAATCACATCATAAATGATCAAGAGAGGGTGCTGTTGCACTGTAGAGGATGTGCCAAACCACACTTCCCCACCACAAATGGGGAAATCAAAGATCTCCATTACCATTACTGTTCATAATAAATGTCAACCGGCATTAAGAATGCCAAGGACAAATACATGAGCTAATAACCCTGCATAATTATTGAGATACGATGATGAAATGTTGGGAAATTGGATGTTAAGGGTTTTATTCCCTTTACTTTCAAATGAGCGTCTTGCTGAGTTTTATGAAGTAGAGCATGAAGCCTAAGAGCAAGATGGGTTCTGGCGTGAGAGGTGATTTGTCAAGTTTGGAAGGAATTTTCGTATTGCAAAAGTTCAAACAACTTCTCATAATTGTGTAACAAATCCTGACATACTGTTGTTTTTTGAGCTCTGCTCCTAGCCTTTTTGGTTCTTTTTTTTTTATAGGTGAGAGAGCAGCTCTCCCTCGTACTTTATTCTGTTTTGTGACAGTGAAGAGAGATGGGAAAGTGATGAGAGAAAGATGCAACAGCATACCATGAGTTACAAACAGCATACCATATTGGTTGTTGGTTGTGAAGACACACTGTATGTGTACCAAGATTTTCCTTTAATAATCATGGTACATTGTTGGACCTATTTTGAATGAACCAGAGTGTTGATCGTTGCATTATTAAGACAACATGTTACCAGCACATGTTACCTGTTAAAACAAAGTGTTATAAGAAAGATTGAGAAAAAAGAGCTGCATTTGCGGCATCAGCCACAGGGACAAAAGAAGAGATACATCCATCTACAAGTGCCACATAAATGTAGAATAAAATTGTCTCGTCAAGCCTGCTTAAATAAGACCACTCACATGGTACTTTTGACATGTTGCAATGGAGTTTCATGTCAGGCAAAGCACTGTCTCTTCTCTTCCCAGGTGATGGCAAATTGGGTTCACACTGTAACACTGTAAAGTCAGAGACAGTCAAAGATTTAATATATCATACAGTCAGGAATATCTAACCACAGAGATGTGCATTCCTGCTCAACCAAAAAGCCCAATTGAAAAATCACCTGCTTGAGGAGATATATGACAAACTATAGCCTTTAAATGACACTGACACTGATAAAATAGTTAGCTAAGCTTTCATGAATCCAACACGGATACAAAGAACGACAGTTGCTTTTCTCCCCTGATCAAAGGCAGCAGACAAGTGCTGGAGAATGTTTCTCCTGACCGCCCCCCCCTTTCTAATGTTAGTTGAATACATTGTCATCTCATTATCTTTGAAGAGGGGAAAGATCCCTCCCATATGAGTGGGCACTGTGTCTCCTGCCATCAGATGGGTCTTAAGATTGGTGAAGCACGTTCTCATCTCATTATGTTGAGTGAGAGATATCAGACACATCCCATCTGCCTAACGCCCTCCACACACATGCCGCCATACCTCGGCTACTGGCTGGGAGAGAAACACTGGTAGCAGTTTATCCGTAATTCAATGGCCAATGGATAGATAGGAATATGGTGCTTGGCACGTGCCTATTAGCTAAAGTATTGCACTTTAAAATATAACTAAGAGAATACAGAATGATTTTTGACGTGATGAGTATTAACAGGGTGGCTAGATACAGCACTATCATACATGCATCTGCATTAATTATATTCTGCATTCAGCGTCATCATTAATACTGCAGTTGCTGATGCAGTCTATTCTTACAGAGTGGTTTTTAAACTAGAACACAAAACTCATCTACCCCAGGCAACTGGCTGCGAGGCCATCCCTTGTTCCTCCTGACAACAGAATAGGGAACAAAATTTGAATTTTCCAATCCCTTCCAATTTTCCAATTTTCAATCCATCTCCAGGGTGGAGAAGCAGCACAGGAGAAATAAACTGGAGCTTGGGGTTGATGAAATAAAAAGTGAGTATTTGCTCAATGACACAAAACAATTAGTTATTTTCTAAAGCTTAACAAGTCACTGTGTGGGTCCATCAAAATAAAGAAATGATTATGTTTTCATGAATAAATACAATATATAAATTCATCCTTTAGATAATATATGTACATAGAGTATTTTCCAAACATCTAAGCCAGATAACTGGATGACTATTCCAACATGACTGAATTGTGACAAAAGCCGAAACCAAACAATAACCCACGACATGAATGCCAAATTGTTCACAGTTTCTCTTGAGTGCTTCTCACAGACGTCATGGGCCGATTGCCAAAACATCTTATCGTGGACACAGTACATTGAAACCACAACATTGATCTACACGATGGATGTCAGATCAAAATGAATCCAGCCATGGTTTTACCAGCTTTGAATTCATGCATGGGGAAGCCTGTCAGGGGCGAGAGATGATGTGGACACTGGCTCTCACTGTTTGTCAAGATTTACATCCCTCCCCCTCGCTCCTCGCTTGAAGCTAGTCATCCGCTGTCTAGCAGCTTGCTGCCAATACGCCTGAGAATCTAGATTCAACATTTGCGGACTTCTCACAGGATTGAATGCAATTAGACTGTTTGTGGGTGTAAAATGTCCCTTTGCAAAAACCATGACGCAGTGCAATCTATCTTTTTAATGGGCCTCAACTTTTCCAAGGAACACACTGTAATTTGGTAACTACGCTCGCATATTCCCTAATTTATGTGTCTAATTCAAACAGTAAGCCAGCAAACTCATCAATGCACTGTTTTCCATTGAAGTTTAGACCCTTTGCAAGGCTGGACAGAAAAATAAATAAATATGGGACTGAAAGCACATTTCTGAAAGTTTGGCATCAAAGGATGTTGGTAAATCAAACACAATAATAATGAGAAAATATCAAAACCTAAAAGTGATCACATCATACATACAACACAGTTCTTTAAACAAGATAAGTAATTTTTATTCTGACTAATACAACTGCGAAACCAAAGTTTGTTGTGTAACTCACTCTGGAAACCTTCACACAAGAACCCATAATTCAGAGAACATCGTGTCCAGTTCAATAACACACGCTTCTCTTCCTTGAAGGGCGTACATTTTAAACTCAATAGCGTTTTTTTTGGAGGCAAGATATGAATATTGTTGCTTGTGTACCGCTATTGTGCCTGATATGACTTACATCACTACAATGATCTTCCTTCCTGAACATTATCGTCACCCCTGCAACATCCGCTTATGAATTGCCTTGAGAACTAAATCACTTCCTTTGTCAGACGCGGCTGCCTTTCTTTCCCAGGCCCATTGCTTACTGCTATTGTAAGTGAAGATGTACAGCCCACGACAATTAAAGCCGTGGACCATTACTTCTGCTGTATGGAAGGTTAGGCCTCACGCTTTATAGCCTGAGGGAGAACACTGCAGTATCTGCATCTGTCAGCCAGCGCCATAATGGGGAGGCTTGGAATGGATGAAGACCCTGCAAAATGTCCAATTCTCTGAAATACATGGGTGGGGTCATGTACAAAGTGTCAGGGGAACATTGAAGCTTACAGAATACAGTACCACAGTCACACAATGCAAAACCAAATGGTAGGGAAATGTAGAGAAGAACGTTGGAGGAAGAAAATATGTACACAGAGTTTAAGTTTGAGAGGAAACACATCACTTCCTGTGCACTAGAGGATTTTTCCCAGGAAAGACCTACCTGACACCAATGTTTAGAACAGCAAGTGTAAAAGCTCTCATATAATGGCAATAAGTTGAGTCACTATTGTGCTATTTCAAGTCAAAAACAGAAATATATTTATTTGAAAATGTCACAGATTATTACTTTAAACCTTACATATGTGTACTTCACATATGTAACTTACAAAATCAGAACAGATATACGGCTTCAAACTCACATATATGCAAAGACAGAAAAGGGCAAAATCCATTTTATGAGAACTACATTGAGCCATTTCACACAATACATGCAAAATACTGTATGTACAGTACATAGAAATGAAGTGACAGCTTTGCGAATACAACAAGAAGCAGAATGTTCCAAAGTAATACAATGTCCAAGTACAAGGACGTTATGATGCAAAATTGAGCACTTGTGTTACAGCTCTAGGCTATAGTCTGCAACCTACAGATGGGCTCTGAACAGAGACACACCAGGGTTGATTTAATCAATTTTTAGAACATTTTGTTTCTTGCTTAACCTCAGGCAAACGGCACCACACAGGCAAAACCCACAAGGCAGCCATAATGCCAGGAGGATTGCCCACGGCTGACAAAAGCTGAACCTTTCTTATCCTCCTATAGCTCACTGTCTGAATCTGGTAGTGTAGGCATGCAGATAACAACTTCAAAAGATTAATTCTCATCTTACTACACATTTTTTGCGGGGAAATCTCTTGTACTCAGAGTAGCCTAAGTCCCTTTGTTACATAGCCTTTAGGTTGGTAAAGAAATTACCCCTCAGATTCATCCTGAGGCTCATGCCTAATACTCCTGTTTGACGTGCAGAGGTGTTAAATTATTTAGGAAGAATCTGTATTTTATTATACAGGTAGTTGGAAAGAATACTAACAAGTATCAGGGTACCAACTAGGAAGTTAACTATGCTTTAGAGGGTAAATTTAGCAAAAAATATTGGCCTTGTAAATGTTGCGTTTGTACACCTGATCATTATACAACGTGATGTTTCCCCTGGCGGCCCATATACAAAGCACATCACATTTGAGCAACGTAAAGTGTTCTCAAGTAAATAACAGATTGTCATTTCCATTTAGGCTCTGGAGTGTGGGGCATGTGATCCATTTTTTAATGGCAATGAGGTTGATTTAGATAGTCAATGAATAAGCCAAATTTTCAGTGAAATTACAAAACCGCTTCCAAAGTAGGCCCATGTAACCATGCCCATATATATTGCAGAGTAGCAACTAAAACAATCTCTGAAAAGAAATACTGCTGTGCTGGGAATAGAGGAAGAACAGTGAATGCCACTTTCTTATTGTGTTCAGTCTCTCGCCTTTCTCCTCTTGCACTATACTGCATGTCCTTCACAGTATAGCAAACCATGCATAATGACCAGGCTCCCCAACATGCCTGCCTTGCCAGCGGGATGCAACACTGTGAAAGGTGTTGCCTCTTTAAGTCTCCTGTGTGGCATGTTAAGCAATGGTAATCTGCCGCAGTGCAGACAATAAATTTCACTGCATAACTAAGCGTCGCCATGACATCGTACCTGGTTGGAATATCACATGGGGAGATGGATGGAAATATGGACGGAGGGAGGGAGGTTGAAAATGCTTCAAAAGGTAGCCAGGCGTGTGCTTCCTCCCTCTTGTTCCACGGTGCAGTGTGGAGACCCTGCCCCTAGCAGAAAAAGCATGTGCCGCTAATGTTGACACAAAAGGGACTAAATCTGAAAACCAGGAACGGTGTCAACACTTGTCTGTGCTCAGTATTATATATATATAAAAAAAGAGTATTGTGCATTAATTATTTCTTCTAGCTTAGTGATGATTTGGTCAGCTTGCGATTCATCTGTTCAGTGCAACAATGGAGCTCACTGCTATGACAAATCTGAAGGCCTGGGCTGTCTTCCCAGTTCCCAAGCTTAATAGTGTGCCATGTGGAATGATGTAATGCTAAAACACTGCAAAACTTGAGTGCACACCAGATTTAGCAAGGGCTGAGGAGAGAGGGA
>CABFOQ010028370.1:0-18231 GCA_900660455.1 Gephyroberyx darwinii | reverse complement strand
CTCTCTCTCTCTCTCTCTCTCTCTCTCTCTCTCTCTCTCTCTCTCTCTCAGCACACACACACAATAAACACTGTATTGGTCCACACAAAGGAAACCTCCTCCTCATTGTTAGTGGACCAATTCCACTCACAGAACACATATGAGAGATTTTTCTAGCGCTGAGAGAAAGTTCATGTTCTCAAATACTGATAGGGCTGTCATAGCACAAATCTTTTTGTGTGTGTGTGTGTGTGTGTGTGTGTCCAGGTCAGAATGTGCGCCCTCTGAACAAGCATGAGTACATTCTGGACATTGCTACAGAGGCTGAGCCAGTGGACAGCAACTACAGCTTCTGGTTCAGACGGGTTGTCTGGACTCAGCCACTCAAGTTTGACAATGAGCTTTGTGTTGAAATGCACTTTAACCAGGTACAGACATTTCACTACATCTACAATGGGGTCACCTGGTGAGGCTGCTTATGTCAGCGTTACCGTTGGCGTGTATGTAATTGTGTATGTGTGTCTGCCTAGGTCCTGCCCGACTACCGTAAAGGCCTACTAAATGTGCTTCCACGGGGAAAAGTGAGCGATCAGCAGTTCCACCAGATCTCCAAGCTGGCAACTTTGCAGCACCGGGCCAAAGACATTGTCTTCATCCCCAGCATGTGAGAGTACATACGATAACAAAGAAAAATAGTTGACGTGTTTTTTTCTAATCAACACCAAGGTGGCACTCATCTAAAAATATCGACTATATCTAAAAAGCCTTACATAGAATCCCATAAATCCATTTTACCTCTAATCCCCCTAAAACATTTTGACAATGTTAAAAATCTTGTACAGTGCATTTCTTTGGTTTAGTTGTATATTTTTTTATTCCCTGGTCAAATGTAAGAGACGTCATGTCGAGATATTGGAGTTTGATTGAAGAAAAATGTTCATCTATCTAAAACATCATCAGTACCTGTCAGGTTTTGGTGTCAGCCCCTGAGACTTTCTAGATTCACCATCGTCATTCATCCATCATACGGGGTGAACTCCACTGAAGAAGAGGCAGAGATGCCAATCTCTCCACCGACAGTAGCATTAGTAGACCATAATGCAATGCAGCCACAAGACATGTTGCGTTCGAGTAAGGGGTGCGACTTTTCTCAACTGGAAATGCTCTTGCTCTTGCTATATCATCGCTATCGCCATTGCTCTCTCCACCTACACGTATAGCCAAAGCTGAATGCAACATGTTCACGCCTGTTCTCGGGGGTTGTCGAAAGTCATTCTGGGAAATGTAGGAAATCACTAACTGAAATAGACGAGGAGATTGATCAAATTTATCAGTGTAAGAGTTTAAGTTTTGCCCATCTGGATTTCTGTTTAACACAGTTTCTCTATTTCCTTTCACCCCTCCAGCCACGAATTGTCGGAGTATATCGCCCCATCACTGTTCAAGAAGCAGCCCCCCCAGCAGTGGGTAGCCATGGCAACACAGCACATGCAGCAAATACAGACCCTGAGCCCCCACCAGGCCAGAGCACAGTTCCTGGGTAAGATCCTGGGTAACATTAACAGATGGTGACTATCTCTGTGCTTCTTTTGTTAAAGTGTGTGTCTGTGTTTGTGTGCAGGGCTCATCAGTGCGTTCCCTATGTTTGGCTCCTCGTTCTTCTACGTCCACAGCAGTAGCTCCACCTCCTTCTACGCCCCTTGCATCCTTGCTGTTAATCAAAATGGTCTTCACTTCTTGAACAAAGAAACACATGTGAGGAAAACCAGACACACACACACACTCACAGGAATTGATATGATTACATTTCAACTCCATGACTGAAAAAAGAGTCCAGAGAGTCAGCTATTTTCTTCTACACTCGCTGACTTGCAGTGTTTGTTCTCTGTGGTGCAGGAACTGATGGCTGTGGTCCCCCTGGTGGAGGTGCAGTCCAGCCGTACCCAGAGGCCCACTGCCGGTACTAGCTACCCCTATGTAGACCTTACCCTAGGAGACATGAACACACAACGGGTCACTCAGCTGCAGCTGGAGCAGGTATTGTGCAAACACACAAGTTGACAGTTCAGAAGCCACTCATAATTCTCATTTCCACAATCTTTCTATTCATGCTGCTATTGTGTATATATCCACAGGGCCTGGAGTTGTGTCGAGTCATTGCCATGCAGGTAGAGAACATGATGTCACTGCGGGAAAAAAGACTCACCCTGCCACCCAGCGAAATCACCATGTTGTAACACATGCTCAATCATCATGTTGTAACACATGCTCAATCACTTCCATGCTCACTCAAGCAATCACATAGGTGAGTGCACACATGCGTGTGTGCACACATACATGTAAACACACACACACACATGCAGACACACACACACATAGGCAAAACTCTCAAAAAATAACCTACCTCTTCTTGCCTTCAGGTGTTACGCACTCACAGATATGATATGATATGTGAATGCAAAAGTGTACCCTGTCCCTGAGGTCAGTCTCGCTCCATTTGTATTTGATTATATGCACTCTGATCAGTGAATGAACTGAAACTTTACTACCAGTAGAATAGAATATGCAGCCTAGCAACAGTAGAAATCATTAATTAATATTTATTTTCAGGTTGACACCTTTATAATTGCACTTATATGCTAGTTTAATTGATCACATTGAAGATGTTCTCTCTATAGAAATGCTGTTAAATTAACAGTGAAGGAAACCTCAGAGGTCAATGCCTTATTACTCGAAAGTTTTATAATTGTGTGAATTTTTATTTTTTTATTGATATTGTTAACTGTTTGTAAATCTTAAGATATATTGATGTAAACAAGTATTTTCATCTGTTGTACATGAATTTGCTCGTTTGTGCATCCATTTGCTTATTTTGTAAAGGACATTTTTATCACAATAAAATAAGCAAGTTGAAAGAGAGAATCATGCACATCATGTTCCTGATTGATGAAAATGAGATGATAAAACCAAGAACTATGTATCAATTTAATTTAAAAAAAAAAAAAAAAAACCTCAACAACGTCCCTTAAGTATTTATTATGAGGAATTGCAGTGTGATAGGTAAAGGAGGTAAAGAAGAGGTTAGTGGGACAAAATTAGAAATATTGCATTGTGTCCTCAGTCCTAAAATGGATTTACGTGTCTTCAGTCCAATGAACTTTAAAGAAACGTGATAGTCCCGCCCCAAAGTGGCAGACTACTTGTGAGCATGCGCAGATATCTGGCAGAATTACACGAGTTTATTTTCAGCCCTCTTGGAGACGAGTCAGAATATTGTAAACTGCCTCTGAGTTTTACGTTAATTCATATCTTTCCTGAGGCATTTGGATTTAATCCCGTGAAGCCACATTTCTGGACTACCGAGGTTTGGAATTTAGCGTTAACATGTGAAATCTTTTTGCGTGGTTTGTGGCAGCAGACAGATCAAGCCAGGCTAGCGTAGCTAACTAGCCAAGTAGCTCAACTGGCTAACGTTAGTGTTATCCATGCCCTCTGGCTGAGTGTATGGTGTCATCATAACGCTTATTACAACTCTGCTATTTTGTAAGCGTCCAAAACGGGCCAGCGGTACAGCTTGCTAGGTTTGACACCCGAGTGCATCTTGAATGCACAGGCAGGGCGGTCGAATAAGTTGGCTAATGTTAGCTAACGTTACCTTTTTGTACTGGGTTCTTTAACGTTACTGTCGGCGCAGTGAGTGACTGCTCCTCCAAGCTAGCGACATCAACATTCATCATCAGAGACTCCTTGTTTTGACATCTACCCAATTTATATTGAATAGACTGCGTTTAATTGCAGTGCTGAAATGCAGCGCTGATAAACGTATGTTAGCTAGGAGCTTGCGTCTTACTACGCTTAGTGTATTGTTTTGGATGACATGGCAGCCAGTGGATACTCTGACTTGAGGGAGAAGCTGAAATCCATGACTCCACACAGAGACGAGTATAAAAATAAATGTGCAGAAGGAACAAATGGTAACGAGAAAAGTCGAAAGCGCAAGTTCCGGGAGTCTGAGGATGACGAGTTTGAACACAGCGATGACAACGGGGAGCCCCGCGAGCAGGAGGCCCGGCGTGTCAAGAGTGGCATCATGCAGAAGCGCATATTCTCACCAGAGGAGTGTGCCGTCATCGAGGAGAAGATTGATGAGGTGGTTGCAAATGGAGAGACTGGGCTTTACCGTGAACACACTGTGGACAGGGCGCCCCTCCGGAACAAGTACTTCTTTGGGGAGGGATACACATATGGAGCCCAGCTGGAGAAACGTGGACCGGGCCAGGAACGGCTGTACCGTAAAGGAGAGGTAGATGAGATCCCAGGTTGGGTGCACAAGTTGGTCATCAAGCGGTTGGTGTCTGATGGTGTAATCCCAGAAGGCTTTGTCAACAGTGCAGTGATCAATGACTACCAACCAGGAGGCTGCATTGTGTCACATGTGGACCCTCTGCACATATTTGCAAGGCCCATTGTGTCAGTGTCCTTCTTCAGTGACAGTGCGCTCTGCTTTGGCTGCCGCTTCCAGTTCAAACCAATCCGTGTGTCGCAGCCAGTGCATGTCCTGCCAGTGGAGAGAGGGAGTGTCACAGTACTCAGGTGAGTCAGTACGAGGCCAGTGTTTGTGTATTTGCTGTCGTGTATTGATTGAATTACAGGTCTTTTGTGACTGCCTAGGGCCAAAGTTGTTGGGTCACTTATTAGAGCCTCTCTCTTTCCTAGTGGCTATGCTGCAGATGACATCACCCATTGTATCAGACCCCAGGACATCAAGGAGAGGCGCGCAGTTATCATCCTTAGGAAGTGAGTCAACATGCAGTCAGTTAAATAATAAATCATTCCATTCCCTTTACCTTTCTCAAAGCACCTCTTGATCCCTGTGTGTTTCTAATGTTGCTCCTTCCTCTCGTTGTCAGGACCAGACCTGATGCTCCTCGTCTGGATTCTGACAGTCCTTTAAGCTCCTCCCCCACAGAGAGACCCGCTCCTCTGAAAGCCAAACGGTCTCACCGCAGAGCAGAGCCTGATGCTGCTCACAGGTATCAACACATGCACACACACACACAAACACATAGGGGGCATGGTTGTGAGTGTAATCATATTCATCCACTTTCCGTTTCTGAGGGTGGCATGTGAAGTGCACGCTGATGGCGCAATATGTGATCAATCAGTGTAAAGTAACTGATGACTGATTGGCTCTCTTTCTTTGTCCTCCCCCAGACCAAGGGTTCTAGAGATGGATAAGGAGGAGAACAGACATCCATCCCTCTCCCGACATCGTCGCCATAGCAACAGCTCAGAGAACTACTGGAGGCGTGGCCAGGATTATGACAAACACAGAGAAAGTTCAGGACGCAAAGTCAAAATGAGACGTCATTGAACACTTCACACACAAATGCACACACACACACAGTCCTTGTATGCGTTACAGTTAAAAATGTAACATCTCTGCTCTGTCATCACTTTCTCGCTCCAATTTTAGTCTGCCATGAGGAGCATCATTATATTGTCTGTATTTTGATTTGAGTCTGGATCAGTTTGGTTGTTCATTTGTTTCTGGCAGACGAAGCCAGCATCTGTGCTATACATTGTAGAACCCCCAATTACTTACTACAGTCATGCTCTGTTATTAAGCTATTCAGTTTCCCAATTTAAGCATTTCTTGTTTCTTTGTTCATAGAAAACAAAACGGCATGTATTTTTTGTAACCAAGATGTACAGACCTTAAGAACTAAAAGAAAGATGTATGTATGGACTTGTACAAAAGAAAACCTGAACTGTAATGTAACTTGTTATAATGCACAATAAGTTTGTAAAGACTGATTGAGGGAACCTTTTTTCAGAAAGAAACCTGTACTTTTTTTCCACACTTTTCACAGTTTTCATCCATACCCGTACTATGCCGTCACAGATTATTCCTGTTCCCATATGTCCCAAAACATTTGTATTGCTATCTCAACACAAAACATTACATATGAGTTTTCCAAAGTAATGTTGGGTTATATTGGGTCAGTTGAAAAAGTGATGAGCAAAAACAGACATGTATTATGTTCTGTTTAAATTGATAAAAACAATTACTGAGAAATTAAATTTTACAGATTTGTCCTTTGCAGTCTACTGTGTAAACGCACCCAAATTTGTTTCTTGCTGCATGGTCTGGCCCAGGCAGACCCATTTGGCAGAGCTTGCTGTTAGCTGACTGCTACTCAGTCTGGAGTTACACAGGAACAAAAATAGACATAGTTCAGGGGAAAAAACATTCTTAAAGCAGGATGTATACCATCCTAGAGCTGTTCTACTGGCAGTGAATTGAAAACTGACATTGTGGACACAGTGATGGTACTTTAAATGATTTTGTGAAGATGCGGTCACATTTTCTGCCTTGTAGCCAGAAAAAAGTTGGTCTCCAATTCAGTAGCCACATTTCATTACATAGGACTCATCCCTGACCTCTACTGCCTGATCAGGTACCAGCTTGATTTTACAACACACTGGGATGTAAGCCGGTTTACTTGGGCACTAATTACTCCCAATTGCATTAGGAAACCATACAAACGCGTATTGTAAATTAGATTGACCTGACTAGTATTACAACTTGTTAGAGATGTTATTTCTCATGGATAATAGTACTTTGTCATATTTGGACATACTGATGATGTTGTCAAAAAAGCTGACTAACCTGTTGACTAAGCCAAGCGGTTGACCACAATATCAAGCATTTTGGAAAAAAAGCCATTCCTCCTTTCACTGGCCATGTAGAGTAAGGTTTGCAGTAAAATTCTCTTGTGGAGTTAGAAGTAGAGTGCAATTTCCTTCAAATATCTGATCTGAGGTCAGTTTTGCGATTTCCCTGTTAATGGTCAAGGCTTTTCCTGAGAGGATGCTCATCCCTTGTCAGAACTTTAGGGTAACTTCACCACAACTTCACTTCAAAAAAGGCCAGTGTGCATGTACCTTTCTGGGGATTAAATTCAACCAGATTGGAACATCACTGCATATAGTCCTGTTATGTCCTGCAGAGAGCCATGAGCAAGTACTTATTGCTCTGCTGGAATATACCCAGAGTGTTTTTAAAGTGATATAATCAGTCAAAATAGAAACCTTGGCTCTCTGGTTTCTAGCTTTGGAGCAGAGTTCATGTTGACAAATGTCGATTCGACTATCTGATATCATGTGAGTTCTGTTTAGTTCTGGATTTTTACTTCAGTTCTCAAAACCATGGATAAGATTTGAGACAGTGCTGCTGATTTGCCCATTATGGATTGTAATTTAAAACAGAAACAGACTTAATGACAGTAATTATTTTTGTTTAGACCTTTGCAATGGGTTGTCTCTGTTTTAAACATGTTCTCCTATTATAAGACTGTCTTCTGTTACTATACAACCCAGACATTTCAAGAAAGTGGATTTCCTAACTCAAACAACAAAAGCTGTAAGAAATGTTAAGTTATATAGCTAAGTCTGGTCTTTTATCTTTTCTTTCAGAAAATGTTAATGTACAATCATTGGTAACATATGAACTGTAAAACAATTAAGTGTAAAAATGTGGGGAAGGAACACATAATAATAAATAAATAGATAAATATAAAAGAAAAATAATGAACCGAAATAAAAGTAAAATAAGTTGACAAAAAGTAAATAAATAAAAGGGAAAGGGGCAAATATCTCAGAGGGGATGTTACATCACTTAGTTTAAAAAAATAAATAAATAGACAATTTTAAAAAATAAATAAATAACAGAAATTAAAAGTAAAATAAGTAGCCAAAAGGTAAATAAATAAAAGGCAAAATGGGACAAATATCTCAGAGGGGATGTTACATCACATAGTTTGTAACGATTTATTTTGATTTACATTTTAGTTTTCATACATGTAAGCTACATACACATAGATTAAAGTATCTTTTTTAAAAACAGCAAATGTAAGTAAAGATTTTAAAGACTAGACGTGAATTTCGTTTTATGTATTGAAAACTGAAAACTGGATCTCGTTTGTTTACCACAGGATTTATAGCTTCGCCAGAACAAATCTGTCTTCTTATTGGTTCGTGAGAATGTCAATCAGTGCTGCGTCTGTACTGCGTTTGGTTAACTGACTTGACAGCTCGGCTGGCTAGCTAGCTAGCTAGCTAGTTGTGGGCGACAGTAGGCTTTGTCGTTGAAGAACCTCGAGACACACACTTTAATGGTTTTGGGTCAGATTATTATATTTCTGTCCTTACTGAGTGGTGAGTATAGTTCAAAATATGAAATTAGATCATAGTAATGGTATAATGGAGGGATAATAATCGCTAACTAGCCTTAACTAACTGACCATTGAGCCGACAGGTTTGCTAACTAACGTTATTAACTAATGTTAGCAGAAGTCAGCTGTGTTATCCCACCCCTTTTCTTACATGAAAACATCAATGTGAGAAAAATAGCTAGTTAGCTTCTCGTTGTATTGCTACCTAGCGAAAAGTTTAACGTTAAGTTAATGCCATGGCGTTAACGTAGCTAACTCAACAATACCACAAAGCCAGACTCCCTTAACCAGACTGCCCATCCCACTTACTCAGTCAGAACAAGATGTGGAAGAACAACATCAACCGTAACAGTAGCATGATGTGGTTTGGTGCTGTGGTGCGTAGTGTTAATGGCTGACTGGCCTGTTTGTTTGAACAGCTCCAGTTTCCTATTTTTCTGCATCTGCAATCAATGTTTGCTAGCCAAATAGTAACCAGTGTTGGATAACGTTAGCTAACACTGCGTGTAACGTTACTTTGCTTGATCTGATGGTTATTTAAGTTAACGGAAAGTGAATCGTGCTCTGATGTTGACAGTGTCACCACCAGTGTGTTTTACTGCAGACATTTGTTGTGCTGTAACCTGCCTTGAAGGGTGGTTTTATATTTGATCAGGCAAATGTGACTCACGCATGCACTGCGTCTATAAATAGGATATGTCACCGTCCTTGGGACCATGCACCTCTGGCAAGGAGAGGGGCACGCTCTAGAAACAGCTTGGAGTAATATTCTGCGGCTATTTCTGGATCTCAGGTGCTAAGGGCTAAATATGAAAAACAGTGTACAAGTTCAGTTTCGGTCAAGCTGACAAAATGTATTCCTATCGCAGTCACACATGACTCTGCCTCAGAAATGGACAAATACAGCTACAGCTTTGAACTGATTTCAGCTTGTGTGTGTGTGTAGGGGGAGGGATCCAGTTGGCCTAGCATGTACAAGTAAATATACAGCCATGCTTGAAAGTTTTTGAACACTACAGGGTCTGCTTATTATTTCATATATAGCAGAATATCCTTATAAAATCCATATCTAAGTCTCAAATCTTAAGGAAGATATCCCAAATAAAGACCGGTAGCTTTGTTGTATTTAGACAGTAGAGGCTTTTTCCTGGCTTCCCTTGCATGAATGACATGTCTATTCAGCGTTCTTCTTATTGTTGACGGATGCACAGTGACATCAGATGCAGCAATAGAGGCTTGTAGATCTCTGGATGTTATTTATGGGGTTTTCACTAGTTTCAATATTTTTCTTGTGGCTCTTGGTGATAGTTTAGAAGTCACTTCTCATGGATAATGTTGAATTTGTAGCATTTATGTACATGTGCAGTTCTATAGCATGATTCCTACAGAATCAATCAATCCTGCTGAAGAGAAAGCTACAGATAGGGATCTATTCATTTTTTTCATAACAGACCACAGGCATATTTTGTGTTGCTTCACATTCATTTTGCTGCCCTAAATGTACCCATCCCCCCTTCACAAGGCTAGCCACGTGAAAAGGAAGCAATGGACTTCCAGGGCAGTAGGAGGCGAGGAGAAGATGGCATTGCTATGGTGATCGACTTCCTGCTGTCTAATGCCCGATTGGTTTTGGGAGTTGGTGGGGCTGCGGTGCTTGGCATTGCTACACTGGCAGTCAAACGGGTGAGTGTTTGTTTGTGAGTTTTGCAGTATACCCTCTCCAGAAACCATAGCAATACAAATATCCTCTTTGGCCAAGGAGAGTTATTCCTTGTGCCACTGAAGTTTCCATATAAGCTTATGTCAATATCCAGACTTTGTTAATGTACACACATACAGTACATTATCTATGTTTGCTTGCATGTCTGACTTTGTGGGTGTTCATGTGTTCAAGCTGATTGAGCGTGCAGGCCGTGCTGCAGAGGACGAAAAGGTGAAGCAGAAGATGACTGAGAGCTGGGAGGAGCTGAGTTTAGTCTCCGCTTCCCCTACACTGATCAAGAAGGGCCTAGAAGATGTGGTGATGAAACATGTTGCTAAGGCAGCCCGACAGCGGAAAGGTACTGGCTACATCAGAGCAACTGAAAGTGTTCAAGGAGACCACACACACACACACACACACACACACACTGAATCACATTATCCAAACCTGCTCAAACTTCTTTCTCCATCAGGTGACCTGTGCCAGCAACCACAGATGTCTAGTCTGGAGGTGCAGTCTAAACCCAAGAGACTCCAACTGTGTGTCCTCACTTTGCAGGTACATTATGACTCTTAACCTTTGAGCTCTTTAAGGTATGGGTTACACATTTCACTTTATTTTACAGTGATTCTCTTACCTTTTCAAGAGCTACTTGAACAGCAGTGACAGACTCAACCCAGCATGGTTCCTCTGCTCTGCTCTGTTTTGCTTTGTTTTCCAAACAGCTAACAGTTTTCTTCCCTGCAGCAACACGAGCAAAACATGCTCCAGTTAATGCTCCCCTGTTCACTCGGAGGTAGAAAACAGCTTTGTACATTTTACCGTGTATTCCCATTAAAAGTGTAAAGCAAAGAAAACAATTATAAACATTTTTCACTCTGTCGCTCTGCGGTCACCCCACTCAGAGTTGTTAACCTAGCAACACCGTTTTACAGGTGTCACATACACCAGGAAGTAGCCTCTGTATACTTGAGCTATGTTTAATGTATCATTCTCATGTATTTGACATGCAAGTCAGGTGAATTGGTACTCTAAATTGCCCATAGGTGTGAATGCTAGTAAGCTTTCTGTGCCTTCTTTTTTTAGGAGCGTCTGCAGCAGTACTATCACACAAGGGCAGCATTAGCTCCAGAGGAGGTGCACAGGGCCCAGACCCTGGCTCTGGACATCTGCAGTGAGATCCAGGGATTCCTCCACACACGTCACCCTGACATGCCACTGGAAGAAATGAGCCTAGGTGGCGCTCTGCTGGATGACCTGCAGGTGCACATACACATACTAATAACTTTTCTCTCCCTCTCTTAAGACACTTATCAGAGGGAGAAACTTTCTTTGTTTTGCACCTTAGTTTAGGTATATATATAGTAAGGTGTTGCTACCTGGTTTTAATTCTTTAATTCTGTAGGCTAGGGCGAGATCAAAATGTACCTATTGACAATATTTCTTTGATGACTATAATGATGTACGATATTATTGTAACTGTATCGGTTATAAAGAAGCTTATTGACTATTGCAATTACTACATTTGGCCCTTACACTTACAGTAGGCCTCTATTTAGTTCCTTCCTTTATGCCTGATTTTTCCTCTCAACCCAATTAGTTAGTAGCTACATTGTGTATGTGGTTATTTTACTCTGATTGAACCGTTACACAATTATACAACACATATGCCTCCGCACACATTACTGAACTTTTCCTGTTGTCGGTGGTGAGATTCTGCTGATGGGTATTGCTATTGGTCTGGATGCATCACCAGTGCCGATTTTTTTTACTGCAGTATCCTTGTGTAGTTAAATGTTTTTGAAGCAAGTAGTCTAATTCATCTTTCTGTCTCTCTCGCTCTCCCCTTCTTTCTCGCAGTTTCAAAGACTCATACTTTGCCTTGGCACAAATACCAGCTGTGCTGCCGATTCATGTTGGCATTATTGTGGCTTCCCAATATTGTGCTGAATGAATAGTGATATGATATGAACTAATCACGATAATATTGTTGTATTTCCCAAACCTGATTTTGTGTGTGTGTGTGTGGTTAGGTGGTAAGTGCGGACCATGCATGTCTACTGGTGCCTCTCCAGCTGGAACCCTCTTTGTGGCGTCTCATCCCTGGAGAGGATACGCTCCTCACACACCCCCTCCACTGGATGGTCCGACGGATCAATCTGGAGTATTTTCCCAGAGGACGCAGCTACTGGGACAGGTACTCGTACATGGATGAAAAACACTTGTTGCGGTTTTAAATGTTTGCAGCTCTACAGATGAACCAGGCCAGTTGGTGTTACTAGCAGGTTATTATTGCTAATCACCAAAGCAAATCAGTAAATGACTGCATGCTACATGAAAATCAACTAAACTCTATAACCTTTTAGTTCATCTTTAAAGTTCCAGTTTACAGTTACATTATAGGAATTCAGCTCAAGTTCTTAACCAAAGCGACCTACAATGAGTGCTATAATAAAAGCTCAAGGGTGTCATTTGGGGTGTTAACTGGGCGCTTCCCAGCAGATGTTTTGTAGAATTAAGCCTACAACACCTTCAGAAGCCAAAAGGGTAAATTATCTCCTCTACACGTACTCAACACTGATCAGACTTACTGACTTGACATTGCACCTGCACTTAGGCTTATATTTAGCCCTCATCATCCACACAGCGTACCCTGGCTATTCAATACGTTATATTATTTTCATATGCCTCATCTTACATCGTGCATGTGTACAAGAGCCTGTCTAGGCAAGTACACTGATGCTCCCCTTGCCTGCATTTCCACAATGTGGAGGGAGAGAGACACTCAACTTATTAAGGTTGGAAAAGTGAACAGTTCACTGAGCTCTGTCTCCTGGTTTGTGGTTGTGTCTTGTAGGTTCCTGGTGGGAGGTTACCTGTCTTCAGAGGCTCTAGTGAGCATGCTCAGTAAGGCCGTGATGGAAACCATGAACTGGCCGTCCATCAGTGGCACTTTGGACTGTCTGGTCAGACCTGTACTGGGAGGACAGGACCTTCGACTGGAGATTCGGTGTGTGTCTGTGTGTGTCTGTGTGTGTCTGTGTGTGTCTGTGTCAGGAGGTTTTACAGGTCCTTGCAAATGCTTGAATGTTGATTGGATATTTCCAATGTTGGAAATGTGCTTCAATTATAAATGAAGTGCTTGGTGAAGTGTTTGGTATACTAGGATAGAAAGGTGTGACACTGTCAATATCCAAAAATAGATCTCTATTTGTTATTGGTTTGTCCTCACCACCAATGCAATATTCTTTCCTCTGCTGTGCTTTTCAAGGCCTGGAGATGCAAAGGGAGGAGCGGGCAGCAGTGGCCAGCCCCTGTTCATCTCCATGGTACCTCTTCTGAGGGAGGAGGATGTGGTTCTGACCGCCCAGCCAGAGCTCACCTCTCCCTGGGTCAACGCCTGGCACCTCTCTCTCTACCCCTGGGAGACCCAGCGTCTGGCCCAGCTCGACGCCTCCGACGACGGTTACCGCAGACACGCGCTTAAAACCCTCAAGGCAGTGTGTAGACTCAACCCTGCCCTCCGTCCGCTCAGAGCTGCCCCATTGACCAATCTCATCCTGCACCTCAGCGACAAGGAGAGCGACTGGTCAGAGAGCAGCCTAGATGTGCGATTCCAGCAGTGCATTGCAGAGCTGATTGGCTACCTTGAGCAAGGGGTGATGCCCAGTTACTTCAAGCCTGCTGTGAATCTCTTCAGCAGCTTGTCAGAGGATCAGGTGGACCAGATGGGCTTCATGCTGTACTGCGCCGTGTCAGAGCCTGAAATACTGCTCATATAGCTTCCTGCACACAATCGAGCATACACACAGTTCCTCCAATACAAGATAAGCACACAGCTGACGTAGAAGATCTGAGTTTTGAAAGGCGATATCTTCATGATGAAAAGTGTTTGTTTTAGAGTGAAGATGTTATATTGGAAGAGACGTAACTCTCTCAAGGACAGTGAATGGTCTTCACCGTACTTCTACCATACTCCTGTCCTTGTTTACTTCCTCCCTCCTACACTGATCTGAGGAAACAGGATACAGTTGGGGAAAGACAAAAGGCACCATGGATAAGAGTCTACTCTCGCAGTTCAACAGTTGCAGGTAGAGGAGAAGATACAAGGACCCTGAAATGCATATTGCAAGTTTGGGATACAGCCTGAAAGTGGCGATCCTGATAAACAAACCACATGTGCCAAGGAAAGGAGATGTGCCAAGGAAAGGAAATGAGAAAATGATGTTGGAAATCATGGTTTAGGATGTGCCTGATCACGACTCCACACACACACACACACACACACACACACACACACACACACACACACACACACACACACACACACACACACACACACACACACACACACACGTAGCCAACTACTAGGTCTGTAAGGACAAGGCGGGAAGAGCTCTGTCTGAAGTTATCGGTCCTACATGAACAGTTTGTGTGTGATCATGATCCCTCACATGTATGGTCATATGTTTCCATTAACTGCAGGGAAAGGGTAAAGAGTTTCAAAATAATGCTCCCACACAGATGATAGTTTCTGGCCCGAGGACTGGCTGTATTACGTTCTGTGAATGTATATATTATTTCTATCCACTCTAATTGAATAGATGATTGTGTGTGTGCGCTCCCTAACTATGCAGAACTATACTATACCAGGTTTTACTGTACTCACAAAACCATTCATTCTGCCTCATCAGTCAGACAACGTTAAGTGTGTGCAATATCTTTGATTTTTTTTCTATTTAGTTTTCAGTCTTGCAGATCTTATTCAGGTAAACTAACCTCTTGTGGTTAAAGTTGCCTAAGAATTTTATGCAATTGCTTTCTAATACAGAATGAATGTTGGTACTTGGTTTAGTTATGTTTTCAGGAGTGAGAGAAAACAAGATTTCCTGCTATTGAAGAGTGAAAATGAAAATAAAGTTATTGCACTTGTTCAGATTCTTACTCAGTTTCTGCCAAAACTGTATAACTGAGGAAAATCAAGCGTCACACGGCAGATCTTATGGGAAGAAAAAATATATATGTTCACTCTGAAACTTTTTAGTGAAATCCAAGCACTTTTGATAGTTTGATGTTCTACCCCTGAATTTGTCTCAAGCCATGGCTTTAAGTCTTCCACAATTTCTGTCAGAATAAACAAAGATAGCAGTAATTTGTGTACCCAGGCAAATCTGGAGAATTGTATAAGCTTTGACTGCTGTGACAAAGACTATTATGGCAATTTCCAATGAGTGAGTAAGTGGGGGTTCAGTGTCTCGCTCAAGGACGCTTCAACAGGCTGTCAACAGACACATTTGCTGCCTGGCTGTCAGGCGAACTTGGGCCCATGCCATATTTCAGAATTTGTTGTGTTATAATTGGTCTTAATAAGATGTGCATTATTCATTTCCCAAATTATTTTACTTTTTAATGTGGCGGGAGTGAGGAAAACCATTGAGGCGCTGCAGGTGAGGGGAGAGCTGTCAGATTTCATCTGGTCAGGAGGAGGATTGTTGGCCCCTGGATGCCCAGCATGCATAAACCTGTTCGTTTCAGCAGTCCCTGTGAGGAATGATTTGGGATGATAATGGAGATTTGAAGAGTTACATCAGGTCAGTTCTGACGGTTTCTCCACTAGGACTAAAAACATCCATCTTCCTGAGTGTATTTTCACAATTATTACAATAATGCCGTCTATATTCTGATAATATGAAGAATTAACCAAAGCAGAAAATCAGTGGGGAACATACTGTAAAAGATACGTCTCAGTATGAACATGAAGATGAATGAAAAGCCCAAATCTAAAGATCATGAGCTACTAGTAATATTGATCTTATTGGTGTGTTATCCAAACCTCATGTAGACCTCTCCTGTGTGAAAAGTGTATTTTACAATAATAAAATAATTTATTTATTAATCATTTACTAACCCTAATTTATTTCTGTAGTACTAAAATATCAAATACACCAGACTTTTTCTTTGCTTGACACGTAATGCTTTGTTCAGGTTAATCTGTCATAACATTATAAAATCATCTGTGGTAAAAGTAGATGAGAGAGAGATACGTCCAAGGAATCACTACAATATTCCTATAATACTCCTATTGTCAATAATGATTTTGTAGTGACCTTATCTTAATGGTATTTTTTATCTTCTATGGTATCACGATAATATCTATAAAGGCTATTATATACAGTTTACACATTTACCACCTTAAAAGGAGAGTGGGTATATTTATAAATACATTTATATAGCCCTTTATTACATAACTTTACCTTCCATTCTCCTTGCCTATTGCTAATATTTGTTAGATCACATGCACTCTTTATCTCCTGACGAACTTCTCTGGAGAGACATTTCCTCGCTCATTCTGCCCCCTGCAGGCGGATCGGGCCACTTACATTTTCCTCAGTATTTATCAGCCTGAAGTCGGAGCTCATTCATTAGTTCACGCTCGCCCCCTGGAGCTGCGTCAAGCCCACCAGAAATATCCAGGGTCATACCGGAAGTAAAGCAATTTTGCCTTCAAAATAAAGGGGAAAGTTTGTCTATATAGTTATGAATTATACTTGATGAAGGAGATGCAGGAGATAATACGATACAGATAGGACTAATACAAATTGGGAGTACTGAAGACAGTACAACAAGTAATTTCAACAATCAACAACAACATTGTAAAATTCACCAAACTATGATATACCATCTTCATTGACAGATTTATAGGATGAGGTGGAGGATAATATTATCAGGTACACAGATAGGACAATAAAATGTGTACATATGCATTGCACCCTATTTACATTTCCAGATTTACAGATGGACTCCATTAGAGATGCCCATTGCTAGCTATCACCTTGTAAAGTTTACGGATATACAACTGTGCGTCCACACATGCAAATGTATATAGTTAATACTGAGAGATGTAACATACATGCAGAGATGTGACCAAAAAACGGTTGCTATACAAAGACATATACAGGATTATGTATTGGTAATCTACATGGACACAACTAACAGATAGTTATACAAGCAGGGCAGATAAAATATATGCTGCGAAAAGGACTTGTTGGATTTGTTGTTTTACAGAATCCTCCTTAAGTACATCATTTATTTTCAGTTGTACTAGTCACAAAAACGGTGCCACACAAGTCTTTTATTTTGGAAATTATAACCGGAAGTCCTACATGATATTCGGGCTAGCTTGACACTGACCCCTCAGGTTGGTCTTCTATGGAGCGCCTCTTTCACAACTCTCAGTGACCTGCACAGGCGCGTCCACAGACCTCCTGCCGGACCAGCAGCTGTCACATGGCTAAATATGGTGTAGAGGATCTCACTTGAGGCTCAAATATTTGAGAAAGAGGCGCAGTTTCAGGCAGAAAGTCAGAGTAGGAAAAAGAGGAACACAAATCCCGGGACAAAGGTTAACCGTGTGATCTGCGTGACCGCCCCGCGGCAACTTTCAGTTTCTTCATTCCCCTGGTGTCGGTAATTCTTACATTTCTGTTTGTTGACTGTCACCGGACCTGTTGTTGTTCAAACAAAGCAGATATGTCAGTACTCGGAGTTTTCTATCGGGTAGACTAATTTTCCGTTGCTCAAATGGATCGGGAAACTTAATGTTGGATTGCGGGTCAAGCGTGGCTGCAGTCAACTGCGCAACAAGTTTAATTCTCCATTTCTCGTTATAGCGCCGGTGCGAAAGCTGACTCACTGAGGGCCGCGCGCCACCGGGACTTACGGGTATGTGAGACTCATCAGACGTGCCGATTCATCAACCAATCAATCTACCAACCACTCAGTGCGATGCTTGGTCGTTATTCCAGCGGAAGCCCAGTCAAGCGCTGAGTAGATCAAGGGAGTTTCGGGTTGATCCAATCGATCCACATCCGGGACGCTCAGATCCTCCAGTGAAACGGCTCCATGGATTGATCCATCACTGATTCATGATGATCGGGTCACCGGATCTGTTGGCGTTCACTGGCGCGGAGGGGTTTGGGGAGGAGGTCGCATACCCGGACGTACAGGCCCTACCTGAAGATCTTTCTGTCCCCCTCTGTCCTTCCTCTCACCCCTGGGTCACTACAGCTCAATTTCACAGAGACTTCATACTGGTGGCAGAATTCTCAGAGCAGGTGTGTGTGTGTGTGTGTGTGTGTCTCTCTCTCTCTCTCCATCCTTGTGTTTTTGTGCGTGCCTCCAAATCTCCATCTGTGTGTTTTCAGGTGGGACCCAAGCCTGTGCTGACCATACCAGATGACCCCAGAGTTATCGGTTCGTTTGACCTCAACCACTTCTCTGTACGCATCATGTCAGTGGACTACCAGGCGTCCT
>CABFOQ010028347.1:27464-42508 GCA_900660455.1 Gephyroberyx darwinii | reverse complement strand
GTCCTGTGAGGGAGGACACCTGTAGCTGTGAGGCAAAGTGTAGATGGGTGTGGAGGGATGGTTGTAGATTGGATAGCGAGGAGCAGGGTAGGATTTGCCACGGGTGAAGTTAATGCACCTGCCCTGTAACCAGGAGAAACAATGTTCGTTCAATGCATAGAAATGATCTCATCTTAATCACAGGTCAACATTGTATTGCTTTCTTTATGAAGGTAACTGTGCAATGCAACATGTGGAAATTCCTCCAGTCAAGACAAAAAACTGCACTGAATATGGAAACTGCTATGGAAATACTGTGGCAGATTTAGTAGGGTAGAGCTTGCAGTAGATGGAAAGAGGAAATGCCTATGTTAGTCCTATTAGTGGGTGTCATGGAAGAAAACACCATGCCTGCCAAGCCAGCCATGCTGAAGCTAGGAGGAGTTGGAGGAGGTAGGTATCATCTGCTCTTAATGGCTTTAGCAGTCAAGAGCATTCCTCACAGCCTAGGACAACATTGGCACTTGCTTAATAATGACCTTTGTCTATATGCTATGTCACTTGGGGGCTTCCTTGCAGTCACTTTTTCTGCCTATTCTTATGATGTCGTGCAGCTGTGACTTTAAATCTTAGTTCATGGAACACATTTAGTTCACGTCATTGAGATAAGGTTTGGTTTCTACTGTGTTCTTTGATCCTTGAGCCCGAGGCCCTTAGTTCCAGACTTCCCTTCTCTTTTCCTGAGGTCATGAGTTTTAATTCTGGCACATTTTATAAAGTCTGCCTGCCAAAACTCAACATAGTAAGCACACAATCTTATTCATTTCTTTCTTTTGAATGCTTTTGTCTACTTGTCTTTCAACAGCATGGGAATAATTCTGAGTCTCGTTATTCCATGAAAGACATCGGTGTATGTCCACACCCCGGCTTCCCGTTGTTCTGTTATCTCTGGCTTGCCGATATGTCTCACCTTGTCTCCAGGATGGGGTCGCATCACAGACACTCTGTCGTAGCCTTTCCTCAGGAATACACACAGAGCATCAAGCTTGCCCTATATGGGAGGATGATCAGAGATGACCTTAGGGATTAGATCCACAAGCAGTGCATTAAGAAGTACTATTACATAGATTCCACTGAAGTTCAAGCGAATGGCTATGAAACTGAGCTTGTCTGCTTATTTATCTGTCTTGGCGACTCTGCCCTATTTGTCTTTTTGCTCCAGTGTCTTTCTTGCCTGCCCCTGTCTTTATACAAGAATCTCTCTGATGCATTTCCTAGGAAGCTCTGTCCCACGCTAATGTTCTGTATGGAGAAAGACACAGATAAACTGAAAAGAATGCATTTTGTTAGGAATAACACCAACTCAACACATTTCAAATCCAGAGGTTCGCTCGGTTCATGTCTGGTTCGTATTACTGTCAGTCCAGCTGACTAATATGTTATGAAACAAAATTCATTAACTATTTCCTGGTAACATATGGTTCACAGGAATACTAGTGAACATTATTATAATGGATAGATACCGTCATAACAAAGAGGTCTACAATGTAAGAAATGGGTTTAGTGCATATGGAGTAGGCATTACATGTTACATGTGTTAACATTATGTGCAGAAAACCCATGTCTTAAAATAGATTTGAAGACACTGAAATACTGACATAACATTTCTGCAACTGCTCGCCACATTCTGAAACCAAATCCATTTCAGTAATTTGATCATATAACCAATAAAAAGTCTGGTGGTTAAAATGGGCAAAATAGAAACATATGTAAGACATCCTGTCATAAATTGCATTGTTGGTTGGGTGACTGAGTAAATGAACAAATGAATGACCAGTTGAAGACTTGTGCACCTTGATAGGGGAATACCACTTGTGCGGGCGATTGGTTTTATGCATGCCACTGTAGATTGTCCGTGAAGGATACTGGTCAAACTCTTCTTCAGGCATCACAACACGGGCATTTTTGGCCTTCTCCAGTTTGGCCCCCTCTTCAGTGGAGCCTTTGTCTCCCCAATGGACCTGAACAGAAAAAGCAGTCGTCAGCATCGTGCTACAATTAGTGATCAATACGAAACATCAGAAGGGTCATTTGTTTTATTTGCTTTTATTATGGGAAACCTATTTTGGTAAAAATGCTGATGAATTAATGATGATATTTGGTTGCATTGAAATCCAGATATGTAATCAATATTGTAACAACATGAAGTACATTAAAGGCTCCACGCAATCCACTATCCCATCCAACATGTGAATATTTTCACCTCATGGCTCAAGTATCGCCGTTATCAATCTACCTCTTTTTGATAAGAAAGGCAGCAAAGTGTTCTTTTAAAGATAATTCAAATAATTTAATTTCATATTAAAAACAACATGTGCTAATGTACTGGAGATCCCTCAATCAATGTGCTCAAAGGATAAGATTTGAGAGAGGAGGGAAAGGAAAGAGGTGTTAATTGAGGTGTGAATCTCTATTTACATGGCTGACATCTACAATTGAGTAGCTGCCTCAAGCTCGATGACAAAGTGGATCTGCTTTTCCCCCTGGCAGCACATCTCTGTCACCATTGACAGCCCTATAATTACTCTTGGCCAGACTGCAAGAATCCTCAACCCATCTGTCGTGTTACAGCCGCAACACAATCTTGCAGGTTTGCACTCGACAGCATCCACTAAATTAGACATCTTCCTCACCAGAAACTTAGTTAGCTACTTGATCAAGCTCTAGTCACCTCCTGTCTGGACTACTGTAATGAACTACAATTCAATTACGATATTGTATCATGCAATTTTGAGACGATGGTTTCATGCTGATTCAGTGTCACTGTTGACTGAATGTTTGAGGATCAGCATTTAAAATATTGAACACTTTCAAGATGCAATCAGTGTGGATTCAATACCTCTGCCTGATAATGATTACATGGTGATTCAGTGGCACTTTGCTATCTGGACTGCCATTCTCACTTTCTACCTCCATTCTCTTGATGCCCCCGACTCCACGGCCGCCGTAGTATGAGGCATCCACTGTGGGCCATCTTTTCTTGGGGTATCCATCCTCCTCTTCATCCTAAAGAAGAAGGAAAACTCATATAAGACATTATAGACACTCAGCTTGCAAGAGTGAAGCAAGTAGATAAGGCTATAGTTGCACAGTAGATGTGTTGTACAATACAATGTCATGATCAAGTGTCAACAGCACAACATATTACATCACACTTTTATTATCATATAAAAATATCATACTATTATCATAGTATAATTGTATTTTGTAACACATTTACCTAAAATCCATCATATTATTTGCACCATAAAATCATGGTTAATTCCCTAAGCAATGACGTCTGCGATATACAAGCCCATATTTTACTTAATCTCAAAAAGAAGAAGAAGAAAGAAGTTTTAAAAAGTCAAAGACTTTATCATTTTATGATTGTAAAGCGAAAAACAACTAAAAACACTTACAGAGCTGTCCTCTATAACTGGAGGTGGGGGCTCATGAATGACCTGCGAGGATGAAAACGTAAGATGTAAGCCTTAAACGATGACTGGCTTGTCAAACATAAAATCTTGTATATTAGAGTCTTTCTGCATTACATCAAATCTCATCAAACATCAATCTCTGTACTTCCACAAGAATACTCACATACCGTATCAAAGAGCAATAATGTTACTGAGAAAATGAGAAAGTGGCCATCATTGATTTAATTTGAAGATCCAATTTGATGATTCAATTTGAACCATGGAAGATGGTTGCAAGATGCAAGATGGCTGGCGTACCACAGTGCAGCAGAGAGGCCAGAACCACCACAGCAGAGCCACAGTCAGCAGGAGCAGGAGGATGAGCAGTGCTATGGCCACAAACGTTCCGTCAGACTAGAAGGGAAAATTAATATGACATCTGTGTTAGTTGCATTTATGGTACAGTCTGAGAAGTGTAACATACAGGTGGACAACATAATGAAAAGCAACTAAATCACAATTACAAATGCAGCTACACAAGTAAGTCGTATTTTATCTGATACCCACTACTTTTAAGTTTTCAAAGCAACATGAGGCAGCTAACAGAGTTCCAAAGAGGTCAAATAGTTGCTGGCTGAATTGCAAATGCAATCACAAAAAAAATATTTTACGTGGCACGGAGAACATACTAGAAGATCCTGATAACATACAGTATGACAAACACGGACAAACTGCAAAGAGGAACAGTGGTCGCGAGTCAAAGCTCACTGATAGACACACACTTAACAGAATTATTGGTAAACACTACAAAAATATGGCCTCAAAAATAACCACAGAATTGAATAAACACATCTGTGACACACTCAACAAAAATGTACTTTGTGAGCTTCCAAAGCTGGTATTTATGGCAGGGCCGCCAAGCCATGTGTAACCAAGGCCAACGCACAAAGTCACATAACCAGGTATAAGGAGCACAAAACCTGGACTGCTGAGCAATGGAAATATCTGATGAATCTTTCCAACATCCAGAAGGGTTTACGTTGAGGGAAAACCAAATGGAGCCTCCAATCCACAATGTATGTTGCCAACTGTTAAACACGCACAACATGCACATCTGTAGTGCATGGTTGTATAACGGTCAAGAAATATGACGCCGTTTTGCAGAACCAGGTGCACCTCATGTTACAACCACTGTTCCCTCATGAGCCGTGCCATGTTCTGGCAGCCTATCCCTGGGTTGCTAGTATGTAGCATGTCTAGATGTTGACCAGGTCGTCTTGTGGGACAGAGGCACTACAGGAAGAGTGAGTTGTTTTTTCAAAATCATGACTTAATTGCCCCATTGGGATTCTTGCTGCAGTCCAAATATATTCACTGTGTCGCAGATCTTTGGTTCCTGATCTTGGGGGCAAGAAAGGAGAAGGGATAGGTGAAGTTTTTGCAAAAGTAACCAAGATGGTTTGTTCACATTCAATAAAATCCTACGTTCTTGTATCTATTCATTAAATGAACCCAAAGCCTCTTGTGGTGTATAGGTTCCATCTATTATCCCAGTGTGGATGAGTTTAAAGGCACCTACATTACAATCTGTTGTCAATCCCCTTGGCTTGCTATCGATGACTGCAAGAGGGATGATTGGACCAGGACAGTTCCTTAAGTTGCACCTCATGTCAGTTGCTTTTCAGAGGAAAAGGTTCTTGTAGTGATTAGTGACCCCTCTGCATTTGACACAGAGCCAGAGAACGATTGCACTGGTTTCACACACAATTGGATAAGACATAGAATAACAATAATGTGGTCAATTTTGTCAAAGTCCAAAGAGAAGTTGGAAGAACACTTTAAGCCCTAAGCTAAAGTGGTAGAGTTCAGTTATTTAGTCCCATCTTGTTTCACATTGTACTTACACAGCTGACTGCAGTGATTGTGACAGAGCTAGAAATGAAGCTCAGGCCATTGTTCATACTGACGTGTAGAGTGGCAGACCTACAGGGAGCAAGAGAGTGAACAAGAAAGTAGTTTGGTATCTGGAGGATAAACATCCTGCTCCATTAGACATTGTCAAGTTAGTCATCATCATTTCCCTGAATGCCTTTTTTTTTTTAAAACAACCCCCAGAGATTATGTCTTCTGGCTACATTGCATTACAGTCTATTGAGGCTACTGTCAGTGGAGAAATTAGTATCTCTTCTATGATGGGTTTCTCCATGTATGCTTGTTGAATGTTGGTGCAAAGTGGTGGGTCTAGAAAGAAGCCCTTGCTGTTTGATTCTGAGGCACTGACATCAAAACCTGATGTTTACCGTTGATGTTTTCCGCTATTAAACTCCATTGTAGCTGATCCAGAAGTGCACGGTCTGTCACCAATAGCTGTTTTTTTTTTAACATGTTAGTGTTTTAGGTTGGATGAAATCCCATGATAAATGTAAGGTCATGAGTAGTTTTTGAGAAAAACAACATTTTTACCAGAATGTTTGAGTTGGTAAGCGATGATTAGGCAGTTCTTGTAATAATGAAACTACAGATTGCTCCATTGTACTATATAAACCAAATGTGTTTGTCTGACTGTTGTGGTGGGTGGATGTCATGAAGCTGATACTGATTAAATCCATCTGAACCAGATAAACAGACAGGGATGTTAGCTTAACAAGAATAGCCTCAATAGAGTATAAAAAGTTATGTTAAAAGACATTGCCAAGCAGTAATGCTGACAGTAATGTTTCATCTACTTTATGTTTCTCTATTAAATGTGATTTAAAATAGATGGCCACACACTCAAGCTGTAGTGTTCTGGGTTTTAGTCGTGACCAGTCCAGGGAGGCTGACCCGAGTTTTTTCGGTTTCGGTTTTTTGAGTTTTGTAGAAGTAATCTACACAGTTCTACTGACACCTCTTATTTATTCTTGAAATGTTGCAACATCTGAAGCATCATCAAGAGCAATACTGACATTGTGACACAAACACGAAAGTCCACCAACAGAAATTAAATTAATAATCACTTACGTTCCCTCTTTCTCCAAAACGGGTGCTGGGCAGAGCAGATAGGTGTCTCTCACCACCAATGGTCTTTTCACTGTGGGGTTAACATTAAGATAAGAGAACAATTTGTATCATAGTATACTGTAATACTGTGATACCCATTTAAGAGTATAAGAGTATATAAATTAAATTACAATGTAAGTCAATCACATTGCTAGTGTACAACTAATGGTGAAAGAGTGAGCAAAGTGATGCAACATAGGGGTAATTTTGCGCTACTTTTCTCTCTACCAGTCCAGAAGGCTTCAGAGAACTCAACCTCAAAATATTCACTTTGTTATTAGATTCCTGCACTTCCTATCCTTATGGAAAATGAAGCAAATGAAGGAGGATTGTGGTTTATTTACCCTGGCCGGGTGAGTTTCTAGTGTGTGCAAAGACAGTACACTCGACGTTGATGAGATCCACATTCCCTTTAGACATATGAGAAGTCTTAAGTGTTATACCAGCTGATGCAAGGCAAAGGAAGATGGTGTTTGGGGACGACAGGGATTTAAATCACTGCGAGCACAAAGAAACCCTCTCCCCCACCCATCCCCATTCTTGTGGCCAAAACAAACTTGGTACACTGATTTAATGGCGTGGCTGAGTGGAATGTACAAAACTGCTGCTGTTCTATACTGTTGATTACAATAGTTGGATAAATGTTAGGTAATGTTCTGGTGCTGACTGCAAAGCTACAGAGCTGCAATATAATGTGCAGTTGATGGAAGATATAAGTCATGAGTAAAGCTATCACACCTTCCCGATCTTCTCCTAGGACAAATATTGATCAAGTGTTGATACACAATTTGTATCTAGCATGTCTTATATTAGGAATTCATGATCACTTCTATTCCAAAATGTAACATCCACATTTTAGACCAACATCACTACCTTCGTCATGTTTTGTGGTGTGCTATCAAACACTTTGTAAGAGAAGATGTCTTTTTGATGGATATCTCACTATGGAGCATTACAGCCTTGGACAATCCCTACTTCTGAACTCTTTCCCAAATCAAGAAACCAGAGAACAAATCTTTACTTTGATGAAAATGCTGTTTCTGATCCTTTACATGAAAGTTTCTATTTTAGTAGTTCTATTATTTCCACACTTTATAGCTCTATACATCATACTTTTAGCCATGCAATCTGGCTAGTCATGCTTTATTGGTTTCTGTGCCAACTTGTGATGAGGAAAGAGTAGTTGGTGATATTTCTTGTTGTTTTTTTATATTTTTATTTTGACTGGATAAATAAAGGTAAAAGTAGTAGTGTACATCTGTATACTATCTGTATACATCTGTATGAACAAAGACACAAAGAACAAAGACACAAAACAAAATAAGATAGGCATTTCTATAATTTGAGTGAATCACTGTCTGTCTGGAAAAGACCAAAAGACTAAAAAAGTAATAAATGAAAACTTTGGACCCAAGAGTTGGACTGAATGTAACAGTACTTACTCAAAGTTACGGTGTCATTGACGCGGAAGCTACAGAGAACTTCTTGCACGTTCCGGGCATGAAGGAAGCCATTTCCTTTGACTACAACCTGGAAAGATTCTAAGGTGGGATGAGACAAAGTATCAGTCATTTTCCATTTAGTATATAATCCATCTTCTTCAAAGAAGTTTAAATATAGCTAGCACTAATTGATTGTGAGTGATTTGAGGTATTCCTCAATGGAATAATGACGTGTTCTTAACACAATGAAATGTCTCACAAAAAGTTATGCACCCTTGATTCGTATGCTACCTACCCATGGTCAGCCACATGACCTTTCACTGCTCACATGCCAAAGCAAAATACTTTGGTTGCACCAAAATCAAATAAAACTACTTCAGTTGAAGTTAGGCAATTAAAACATCTTTGGTTGAGATGACGGTTAAGGTTTTGGCCATGGTTAAATGAGAAAAACTTGAACCCAGGTCACCAGAGTCAAAGACAACTGTCAACACCCTGAACTCCACACCCTTACTTCCCACTGTGCTATTTAAAGATCAAACTGCCTGTTTCAGTCATGTGAGCTCTGCCTCGTGATTCACGGAGTATCATACAAAATGATGCTGCATTACTTTTCATAAATGTAACTTCAAACTTGTTGAGAACAGGCTGAATATGATGGGAACAATATATGTGTTACCAGAGACTTGCAATAGTCAAACCCTGCTTACTTTGAAATACAATGTGAGAAGCAAGTTGTTTATCTGAGTAAGTAATACATTGCGCAATATATGCAATGTTTTGTGTTTTTCTCCTTAGCTGTGTGTTTACCTCCTTCACAGATGCTAGAGGGCTCTACAGCAAGGATCTCAATGCATGATCTCTTCAGGATCTGAAATAAGACAATAACAACATAAGAAGTTGAACTAATTGCAGGTGAAATGATGTGATGAGATATTTAACCAAGAATGCATCTGAAATTGGCTTTTTGTAACAGTTAGTGGAGTCCTACAATCTTCCATACCGAGTCAATGACCCCTTGCAGTGCCTGAAAGCCATCGTTCACAGGAAAGACATGATCCTTGCTGTCAGCTATTGTCCAAAGCTGTCAAGAAATGTGATTGATTGATTGATTGATTGATTGTTTCATTGATCTGTTGGTTTATCGTTTCAGTGATTGATTTACCTGGGTTTCGTTGAAGTCTTTTACTCCCACACAGTACACCGAGGCACCCAACTGGCGTGCTCTGCTGGCCTGATTTGAATTGAGGCAAAAGACAAAAACCTTACCTGAAGTTCTGCAGTGCTGTATCATCGTCAGCAATAGAAACTGATATAATATGGATTAAAATACAGAATATGTTGCATTATTACATGATGATGATGATTATGATGATGACGTTACATGATGATTAATGAAAAACGTCATTAACAACATTTGGGAAGGGACTGTGTGGGAGCAGATATGAATTTCCTGTTGATGAATGACTAACGGTGCTTCTGTGATCCTGAAACACATGTTACCCCTATAAGCCCTCATTTTACTTTAGGCTGGGCCCTCATTTTAATAGGCTCTCATCTCACCTCTCTTTCTGCCAGGTCAAACTGTTTCTCTCTCAGTTCACCATCTGTCAGGGCAATGATAACACTGGCTGTCCGGTAACCTGAAAGGCAGAGCCAAGTGAACAAAACGTGTAGTAGCTGTTCAACAACAGTGAAACAGAGGCTTTCGTATGCAGTAAATTGATTGTATGCTTTTAAAATGTGAATAAATATCAATTACAACAAATAGTTTGATATATGTGTCATGTGTCAAGTGCAGCTACAGTTTTTGTTGTTTCTTACTTCATATGAATGAAGAGAGAAGCCTCTGGTAGAAGAAAGCATGATTATTAAATGATTATTATATTCTACTCACCGTCTCCAGTCCCATAGTATATTTGTTCACTGGCCTGAGAGAAAAAAAAGGTTTGGCTTCAACAGCTATTCATTGAAATGGAGCTCATTTACAGGGTAAGATGCCATTCTGTTGGGTAAGAGGGATCTGTTTTCCATTGACTTAACAGATGACTTACTTTTTCGAAGCCTTTGTCCATGAAGGTGTCTCCGCCCGGCTGCACCATGCGAAGCTCTTCAAGCCCAGCCCGAATCCGCTCTCTGACCATAAAAACATTGAGGTATTTTGGAACATTGGCATAAAAATGATATGATCGCAATGAAATGGCACAGCACAGTAGAGTAAGGCGCAACTCAACTATAACTTAATATGTTCAACAGTTATGCAAACAAAGTGAATCATAAAGGCATTTTGAATGTAACTCTGTAAATATGCCATACCTGTCTTCAGTTAGTGTCATGAGAGTCCTTCCTGCTGTTGAAAATACAATAAAGGACATCCGCAGCTGAGGACTTGAAGGAGGAGAAACGAACAGTGGAGATGGCTGTCATGTTTATAAGTTTTGGGTCCAGAATGATTTAATTTACGTTCTGTTATGTTATTATTGTATTTACTTTTTAAAGCCTGTGTCTGGTTGGCAGCCACTGAGTACATACCTGATAAATTTGTGAGCCAGGTGGTCAACAAAGTAATATATCTCATTCCAGTGATGCTGCACACTGCCGGACCTGAGTAGTAAATGGTAGTAAATATCCATCAGTACTAAATATCAACAAATCAATCAGTAAACTGCAACATCCCACATGACCTACAATTCCTAAGCCCCTCCATGTCAAGGTCATGGATTAATGTCTGCCAAAATGGAAAGCGATTATCGGAAAAAGCTCAAGATCTGATCTTGGACAAATCAGAAAATTTTAGATGTTGAACAAGTGCCAGGGTATTTGCTTGGATGAGCTCGACACCGGGCCAACTCCTGATTTCGCAGCAGGTGCAGGGTTGACAACAGAATCAACAAAAGAAGCCATGAGAAAGCCAAGGGGAAGGCAGCAATTAAGGACTTTGGTGAGGTAAATATATATATATATATCCACTACAGCTTCTTCTTGCTCTGCACTGCCTCTCTACTTCACTTCCCTTATGTTTCCATTTATACCGTGATAAAGAGTCCCAGTGCAGAGACAGAGCCAACAACCCAGGATCTTTGGAACATCTGGCTCTAATGGAAAAAGGCTCCTACAGACGCAAGCACGGAGTTGGGACTGGTTTTGCTCCTGTCAGGTTATGGTGAATGTGGCAAAAGCAATCCCTGCAGTGCACTATATCAATGCAAGTGAATGTGTAAAAACATTGTAAATTAAGATATTATCGTTGTGTAAACCCAATTTCTGTTATTTATCACATTTTTTTTAAGTTGTTCATACTGAATATTTCAGTTGCAAAAAGCAGCTACTACACACAGCTCTTCAAGAGTTATGGCAACAAGTTATGGAAACGTTTTTTTTTTCCAACTTCAGTACCAAAAGAACACTACTAGGAAAATACAACATAATGACATACATATCGCAAACAATATTGTGCTGCCAAATGATCTAGGCTAAGTGGATTTGGCAGGTATATTCCAAAAAAACGTCAGGAATATAAACATAAACAGTATATACCACATGCACAACACCGGAGATTCAAGACTTTCATATCAGGTTCATGATAGATTCATGAAAAGCCTAATTGAACCCTCATGTCACCCTTCATAAGGCATTCATCAAGTTAGACTCTACATGCACCATGTTTACTAAATAAGACGGTGCGTTGTTGTAAGACTGTTGGTTTACTCTGCAGAGGGAGTTGATAAAATAAAGTCGTAGATACACCACGTCACTAACACATCACGGTCATTAGATCCTGTCAGCCAGTCAGATGTGTTTGATGATTCAGGTGGTTCTCAACTGAAACTCTTTTTTTTTGTTTGTTTTAAAACTATCCTGCCTTTGTCATGCAACTTTTAGCATCCCTATCTCACCCTAAAAGTGTATAAAGTGAATTAATGATCAAATAAGTGTAGTAGCAGATATTTCTCACGCAAGAAGAAATAATAGATAAATAAAAGAATTTAATTTCTTTTGGAGATTGGCTTGAATGATGCTTGCACCTGTGTCTGAAACAAACTCATATGTAAGCATGCACCAAACCTCAAATGACATCACTGTGATCAAGTAAGAGTAGGAAAACTCACTTGTCCAAAACAAAGTAGAGGTCAAATCCTCCATAGCAGGAAGACCCTGCCTCCCTCCGGCCATGGGTCTGTCCTGCACTGCCTGCCACCAGGACCACCACCAGAATGCCCAGTTCCACACCAAGCAGGGCCTGCCTGCACCAGCACTGGTACATTACCCCAACTTTAAGAGAAAGCAGTATCTCAAACCAGGGGTAAACATATAAAATACTCTCCAGCTGGAGTTTTCCTCTCTGCTTCTCTCTCACGGTACTTTGATGCAACCAGCCATGCTCTAAAAGCAGATCTCCAAGGCATGAAATGTTCGCTTCTGGATCAATGTCCCATCTCCACAGCAGCAGATGTGTGCTGGGAGAGGAGGAGTGAAGCTGTTGAGACTGACAGAGCGATCTGCTCCCTCTCCCCCCCACACTCAATCTTTTTAGTTTACAGTTTAATGAGTTCACAGACCCAAGCAAAACACAAAGTTGTAAGTCTGTTATGCACTGCTTTTTTATATCTTATTTAATCTTTTTCTATGAATGACAACCTTGATTGTTCATTAGAGAAGTTTGTTCTTGCAAATCGTTTTCTTTCGTTTGTTTTTCACTTACTTTTTTCACTTACTTGCAGTTTTATTCTATTCGAAGTATCAGTGCCACTCTGTGGTAAAAAGTGGTACTACACAACACATTGTGCCTAAAACATTTGCAATAAGATATATGTACTTTTAAAGTTGAAATGAGGTGTCAATCTCAGAACCTTAACTCAGAGACCAATGTAATAACGGTGGCAGCACATGAAATCTGGGCTGTCTTAAAGTAAATCTTGTGTAAATCTTACTGTACCGATCGATGATCACATTACATTACACAGTACGTTCTGTGATGTCAAACACACTGAGAAACCATCAATGATTCACCAGGAAAATACAATACAATTCATGGAGTTTAATAAAGGAACACAAGGAGAGGATGGAACAGTAGAGTAGGATGAGGACTGATGGTGGAGTGCAAACTTGTTTTTCAACAGGTTTGACATGGAGACCCCTGGACAGACAGGTGATTGATTTAGGAGTAGGCAAGCTTAATTAGACCTGAATTTGAGCCCACTCAGAAAATATCAGCTGGCTGACAAAGACTTGACAATGAGCCATGAAAAGCATTTATTCACTGAGAGCCAGGGTAGCCTTCAGCTGTGAGGCTTCTTCAGCAATGTGAGAAACTGCCTCACAGTGGCAGCAGATTACATGGTTTCATAGAGGCTTGAATGTCGGGGTCATTCTGTTCCATCTTTTCACTTTTACTCCATATTCAGAAAGCATCTGGGGCAACCGTGGAAATAGCAATCTAGGAATTCAAAAGCATATTTCACCCCATCTCTCGATGTAACTGTATATAAAGTAGGGCCCTATTTGAAACTCTCCCACATTGAATGTATGCTGTATGAAAATGTTACGTGATGAAGTTAGAAACTCGAGCCGCTGAATGGAACCGTATGATTAGGATTTAATCTGACAGCGGTAATTGTCTTGTGCCATAATTTGGTCCTGAACACATTAAGTGCTGCTGAGGCAATGTTGACACTTTCAAAAGGATCAACCTTCGTGCTGTTAATGAACTCATGGCAAATGTATAGACAAATTTTGTTCAAAATCTCCACATCAGTGTTGCAATACTCAATAAGCTCTTTGCTGAAGTGAAACATTTGGTTCTTGATCATGTTTTACCACTGAATGAAACCCTCTCTTTCTCTCATTGACATCTGAGCACACCATAATCTCCAGGGGGAGGATACGATCATACAAACGAGAATTTGCTCAAACCATTAAAATAGTGAGGAAAGTATCCCTTTTTCATCTCGGTTCTACAACCCAGAGCAGTGGAAAAGTCAGAAACAAATAGCAGTCGGGGTACTTTTGATGAAAAAAGTTATACTGTGTCTCCTATACACACACCTCTCTATTTGCGCACCATTGGGATGAGACAATGCTCCCTTCACATTGGCATGGATTCCAGAGTTTCTCTTTCCCTATTTGGACAATTGACAAACTGGTAGTGATTAGTCACAGTGGAAGTAACAGAGCAGTAATTAAAATTGGCAGCAGCTCACTAGTTGCTAGTAAATGACGTCAGCTGCAGCCTTGTCACCGGCTGATCGCAGGATGCACGAAGCCAAAACAATCAAATGTAAGAATTAAATAAGTAGTATTGACACAAATCAACAGTTTTAGCTCAATGTGTGGATGACCTACATTGGCTTTTGACAGTATTCTGTTAGTCAACCCACTTCCTTTCTCCTAGCTACATGCTTTTGGGCTCCTATCTGTCTGTATAAAAATAATGCAGTGCCAGTTGGATGTTCTTTGGCCCCATCAGGCTCTAGTGCCTGTAGTAGCCTATATAGCTCCTGGTAATTGCTAAGTGATCAATTTTAATTGTCAGCCATCTTCCGTTGTCCATGAAGGTGAAGGGCAAATAGGATTTGTGCCTCCTTCTCTTCATTCGTAGCTTCACTTCTGCTCTCTTTTCTCTTTTCTGGGATGGGTCCAGAGTTGGACCAAGCAGTGCCTTAGCTGTAAACAACAGATCCATGGCTAATGCATGGCTACAATATACAATACTCTAAAGTGCAACTGTGAGTCCTGAATATAGCCTCAGGCTCACAAAGACTCAGTTCAAAAAGGTAAAAACAGTCACAAGGCAACAGTGGCTGCTGCGACCGACAGCTGCTCGTGTGGCACCAAATTCTGGGAGCCAAAGAAACTGGAGTGACAATGACTGGGCCTTTCACCCAAAAAGTTATGGCAGCAGTCCTTTGGCATCCACAGGAAATTAGTAGCTCAGTCAAAAAGGCAGTAGCAGCTGAGGAAGAAGTTCCACGCCTCAGTAAATGGATTATGCACTGATCCTTTTCTCTCTTAACTTGGTCTTTATTTCTGTTCTTCACTCACACTCACACCATAGGTCAGCCTTCCTAATTGTTACTTTAAATTGATTGCAGGAGCTTGGACTGAAAGCAATGCCAGATTTAAAAAA